>JANHFT010009530.1:4223-15382 GCA_032467955.1 Pseudoxenodon macrops
GAGGTGCAAAGTCAACCGCTGGTGGCGCGACACCCCCCCCTGACCCCCACCATCTCTCTCTCTCTCTCTCTCTCTCTCTCTCTCTCTCTCTCTCTCTCCTCTCTCTCCCCCCTCTCCCTCTCCCTCTCAACAGGAGGAGCGGAGCAAGCCAGGGAGTCCTGCCTGTCTGCTGTCTGCCGGGCGTGATGCATCTGCACCAGGTGCTCATCAGTGCCTTTCAGACCTCACTCTCCTCTCTCCGCACTCCAGGAAGGAAGCAGCAGTGGCATGCCTCTTTACGGTTGGGGCAGGCTGCATGGCGCCCCCGCCTGACCCACCAGCTGACCTGCCAGCTGAGCCAAGCCAGGGAAGGAGTAGAGGGCGGAGCAGGTGACTGCCCAGCCAGCAAATGCTGCCCCATGAGCCTGAGCCGGCTCCCAGTGTTCCTTGAGCTGCTCCAAAAAAGCAGCGGCAGCTGCAGGGGGAAGGGCAAGAGCTACTGGCTGGCTCAGGCACACATCGCCCTCCTCCCGGGCTTCCCTCGCGCGCTCCACCTTCTTCTCTGCTTTCACTGCTGCTGCTGCCACGAGTACATATGCTTCTGGCCGCTGGCCAGTTCGCTCATCTGCCTGCACCGCAGTTGTCACAAGGAGAGCGAGATCAGAAAGGCAGGCAGCCCTGGCCGTAGCCTTCCCTTCCTCCTCTATCTGCACCAGGCTCACCGCAGCCTTTCGGATCTCGCTCTCCTTGTGGCAACCGTGGTGCAGGGAGGCAGGTGAGCGAGCTGGCCAGCGGGCAGGCACACATGCGTCATGGAAACAGCAGTGGCAGAGAAGGCGGATAAGAAAATGGGGTGTGCGAGGGAAGGCTAGGAGGAGGGTGAGGTGCACCTGAGTTGGCCGGTAGCTCTTGCCCTTCCTCCTGCAGCTGCTGTGCTTTTCTGGGGTGGTGGGGCTGCGCACAAGGAATGCTGAGAGCCGACTCAGGCACACAGGACAGCATTTGCTGGCTGGTTGGCCGCCTACCCAGCCGAGTGTTCCTTCTCCGCCTCGGCTCCTTGCACCTCCACCATTTTTATCAAGCTCCCCCCCCCCCAAAAAAAAAATCCAGACCCCAACGAACCGTTGTTGTTTCAGTCAAAATGGAGTTTGCCTGTCACTCCCTCGCAGACCGACTCCAGCCCTGTTGGCGTCCCAGCCTTTGGTGTGCCTTCATAGCTTCTCTGCCAGGCCCTTTCGACTCGGGCACCAGGAAACAGCTGACATCGCCTCGCTTCGTCCCTCTGGTGGGGCAGCCTGGCTCTGGCACTCCGCCACTTGGCACATGCGCACAGCTTTTGAAGGACGTTTTCCTGAGGCCTGGGGAGGGCAAAAACAGCCTTCCCCGTCCGGAAGGCCGAAAATCAGCTGGCCAGCATGCGCATGCAAGCTGGAGTTGACATAGGGCAACACCTCGCGTGCCCTCGGATATGGCTCTGCATGCCACCTGTGGCACATGTGCCATAGGTTCACCATCACGGCCCTAGACACATCTTTACAGTTATAACTGAGCTCTTCCACCTCTTTGTACAATTATATAGTTAATTCTGTTTCTGTGCTCTATCAGGTGATATTTAGATATGTAGGCATTGCTTTGTTTGAAACAGTATTCAATGAATAATGAAGAAACCATTAAAAAAATTCTTTTTCATTTGTTTCCTTGGCCATATAATCTGACTATATTTCCTTAATATTTTCAATTTTAGCCGAGGACTACCTTTAGTGCAGATGTAAAAGTTAAGGAAAAAACATACTAACTTGCATAATGCTGATGATACTATTCTAATAGACAAAAATGCAAAGGATCTGGAAGGTTTATTAATAAAAGTCAAGAAGCATAATAAAGAAAATGGGACTAAGATTAAATATAAAGAAAACCAAACTATTGGCAAGTACAGCAACCAGCTTTAGAATTTATAATGAAGACATCATTATAACTTCTATCTTTTAGAATCAACCATCAACAATTAAAGAACTAACTTTCAATTTTTGAATTTTGGTGTTGGTCTTGCCCATAATGTCCAACGCTATCATCCAGTCATTTTTTAAGTAACATCAACATTTTAATGCCATTCTGATTTAGCATTGTTATGTTATGGTTTTATTGTTCATTATTCAGAATAAAGTTATCTGAGTTGGATGACCTCATAAGTAAAATTTATAAATAAAATAAGACTCCTGAGTCTACCATAGACAGGCAAGAAAACAAACCAAAGGATTGCTGAACAATTCAACCCAGAATCCTCATTAGAGGCACAAATGACCAATCTCAAATTATCCAATACATTATGAAAAGACCTAGTTCTCTATAAAAGGTTGTAATAGTAAGGAAGATAAAAGGAAAGGAAAGAGGACAACCAGCAGCAAGGTGCATAGACTCAATTACAGCAGCAATGGAAACATTCACTACTGGAAGACCACGTTAAGTGTCAGATTGTCAAGAAGAAAAATATATTTATGTGGTTGCTAAGAGTCAACACCAACTTGATGACACATAATCAATCAGTACTTATGTCACATAATTCTAACCTCAATTGTCATGAACTGTGACACTGATACTCAGCAATTCCATCATGGAATTCTGAAGGTTACAAAAGCTACGGAAAGAGTTGAAGGCTGCAGGTGATGCCTGCCTTATTTTTTTGTTTATTTGTATCCCGCCTTTATTGTTTCTACAAGTAACTCAAAGTGGTGAATATATCCAACACACGTTCCTCCTCCTATTTTTCCCACAGCAACAACCTTGTGAGGTGAGTTGACGGCTGAAAGTGTAACTGGCACAGGGTCACCCAGCTGGCTTTCATAACTAAGGTGTGACTAGAATTCTCCTGGTTTCTAGCCTAGAGCCTAAACTACTGACAGAAAAAAATACAATTACTGAAGCAAAAATGAAGCATGGTACTGGAAAAAGAACTACAACCACCAATTGTTAAGGACAATCCATAAGTACAGATGAAGCCAATCCACAGGTACAAATGAAGCCACCTTAATAAGCTGATGTCCTATTAAATAACAAAGGCCAATCTACCACATCAGAAGAAAACAAGTCTCTTAAGAGATAAACTGCAACCATGATCTATTTTAAAAATTAATCATTTTGAAAATATAAACAAGAATGTCAGTCTAGCATTAATTAATATATCTCCAATTCTTACCTGTATTTAGATGGTGTGCTAACCAAAGCAGATTCTTCTTTAAAAGACAGTTTCCAGGTTTCATCTGGTTTACTCTGGCCCAATTCTTCCATGACCCAGTCACGTAAATCTTCTGGGATGTTACTCCAAGCTCTTTTTGAACTTGGTTCATCAAAATAGATTGACTAGATTTTCAAAAGAGAATATTGAAAAAAATGTTTCACAATGTAAATTTCCAGAAATAGTCATTACTTTAATAAATTCCACAATAACTCTAAATGCTAGGTAGTCATTGGATCCATTCAACAAACTGTCATTTAGTATAATATATAACTTAAGCTCTTGACACAGTAGCACATTTCAATTTCCAATTAATATATCCTTTATTGCAAGTTTAAATCAGAAATGTATTCAAATGTGCACAGGTTATATATTTTACAAACTTCCCTATTAACATATCTAAATCTCCTACAACTATCATGACAGTACTGTACTATCAATAGTCTGAGGCATATTCAAAAACATGCAGTTCTGTCTGCTTTCACATTCCAGTAATAAAATCTTTGGCTCATATCTTCTCATAATGTTTTCTACAAAAGTTCCCAAGACATTACTAATGCCCTAGAATTCAAACTTTCCCTGATGAGTCCTGTGAATGCTATGTTTAACATTTCTTATCAAATCAAGATTTAAGGAAAACTGCAGATATATTAAAATTACTGAAATAATATCCAGAATATAACAGCAGTTAATAGCCATGTAACCTGGTTTTACAGTTGTTTGCAACAAGGTCATGCTCAGCATCCTTGCTACCTGTCTTTGCCCTAAATTTCCATTATGCATCTTATCACATCTAACAGTGCTAAATCATATTTTAGTTCTTAATGTTAATACTAATTATTCTAAATTAGTGGCAACATCATCCTGTGATGTATTATTCAACTGGATATTAAGCATTTAGAGTAAGCCCAGGAACTGATTTGGGACATTATTATGGGAGCTCTGGCATGGGCAAATTAATCTAGTACTTTTGCATTTTTATTGTGCCTCAAAGCAGTTTTAGTTTATTTCTTTTAGCCTAATTCTCAAGGTGGGAGGATTGTTCATTCCCCAGTTTTTGAATAACTGGGCAGCCATATAAATTTATATTGTGAAGCCCTAATCAGTTCTCTCTTCCCATAAATAGAAATATGAAACACACTGATTTTTAATTATAGCAAAGAATTATATATTTACCATGTATGATGGAAGTGTTTTCAATATGCCTGATTCAGGTTTTTGTGTAAATGGTCCCTCCAACACTCCTCTCTTTAGCATATGAAGAAGCAGTTTTGCATATAAGTTTCTATTCTTTCTACCAACAACTCCTGTACCAGCACCTGAAGGCTCACAAAGTTTTTTAATCCAAACAGCACACCTGTAACGTTCTGAAAAAGGCAAGAGATACATTTAGGAAACAGAAATTAGTAACAATATTTCTCCATCTTAAAGTCAAACATGCAACTTCTTTATTTCAAGATATAGATTACAAAACAAGTGTATTACTTAAAATGATGTGCAGAATATTATCCTTAAATACCTACAGTAATAACACAAGAAACATTAAGTTGCCGACAGCCTGATACATTTATTTCTAAGTTAGGACTCTTTTTTAAAATTAAAGAGTTACATGCTACATTAATAAACAGTTACATACTCCTTTGAAAATTAGGCAAGTTCTTATACCAACTTCAATAAGCAAGGACTGACTCTTCCAACATTTAAAGGCACTAGGCATTGGGAAGCAAATACATTTTTAACCTCCGAATTCATAGGAGAAATTCACATTATAGACTAATCCTAATACGAAGATTGAGAGGATGGGAAATGTTTTGCTACATTTAACTACTGCATCCCTTTCTTCTGAAGATTCTGGGAATTTTAACAGTTTTTTCCAAACAAAACGTTGTTCTTGTGTACCATTCTTTCAAGTTGAACTGAATAATTCCTTTTATTTACCTCAGATTTGCCAATGATTGCTTTCTATCTAACTGCTCTCATCACTGTATCAAGCTGTTTAATTTTTATTCTTATCTTTAATTCGTAAGATAAATTAAAAATAAAATAAATTTGACTTAGGCAAGTTAATGTTCTCCAAATTGTCTACCACTTTTATTTATTTATTTATATGCCATATTTTAAAACTGCCCATCTCCTCAGCGACTCTGGGCAGGGTACAAATAAGTTTAATAACCTAAAAACTATATATAAATATTATAATAAAAATAATTAACACAGGGATACCATAGTTAAAGTTCAAGATTAAAAAGGTGGAGGAGGAGCTTCAGAGTACTAGCCAACCCAATGGCTGCATGCTCTTCTGTGGGGCCCAAGCAACTTGACAGAGCCAGCCAAGCATTTACAAACTATCAGGAGGGTCCGGGCCTGTCTTACCTCTGTGGGGGGGAGAAGGTTCCAAAGGGCAGAGGTGGCAACAGCAGAAAAAGCTCTTTTCCTGGGCCCTGCCAGTTGCAATTCTTTAACCGAAAGGGTCCGCATATACCTTCCCTGTCTTACCGAGTGGGATGGGCCAATATAATGGAGCGAAGAGATTTCCACAGGGAATCTGGCCACATGCTATGTACGGCTTTAAAAAGCATAAACACATCTTGAATTGGACCCAGATGCAAACCAACCCCTAAAGCAGCTTCTGCAGCAGAGGTGTTACATGTGCTATTCTTGGGGCAGCTACAACTGCTCAAACAGCCTCATTCTGTACCAGCTGAAGCTTCTGGGTATTTTTCAATGGTAGACCCATCTAGCGCACATTGCATTAGTCCAGACAGGAGATGACCACAGTGTGAGTGACTGAGCGACGAGCCTCCCTACCCAAGATGAGTATAACTGTCACACAACATGAAGTTGAGCAAAGGCTCTCTTAGCCACGAATGTTACTTGGTCTTTGAGCAAGAGCCGTTAAGTCCTGGAGGGTCCCTAGATTGCGCACCTGTCCGAAGTAGTGCCAAACCATCCAAGACCAAGATGATAAATAAATCCCCCATGACCCACCCACAACCACTCCACTTTACCAAGGTTGAGCTGAAGTCTGTTGTTTCCTATCCAAACCCCCATAGCCTTAGGCACCATAAAACAACATCCACATCACTCACTTCATCCAGGATGGAGGTATATAAATGATGATACCTCACCCAATGGTGACAGATGATCTCATTCAACTGTTACATGTTATAAAGGAGAAGAGAGAGCACCGAGTCCTGCATACCTACAAAGTAGGAGGCTAAGAACTGCACCTCTCATTTCCTATCAACACTGATTGGGACTGGTCTTAGAGAAAGGAAGTGGACCAGCAAAAACTACCCCCAATTCCCTAAGTTGATCCAAAAGAATATCGTGGTAGAGGTCAAGAGAAGCAAGGATGGATGGACTACCTCCATCTCACTCCTGCCAGATCTAACAGTGCAACTAAAGCCATTTCTGTACTATATCCGGGCCTGAATGCTGACTGAAAAGGGGTCCAGATAATTCATTTTAATCAGGGGTTTTCTGGAGTTGCAGTGCCACCACCTTTTTGACCATCTTCCTTGCTCTATCAGTTTATAATTGCATTATATTTGAGATACGTATAAAACTACTTCATTTTGAACAAAGTTTTTTTTTGTAAAAAGACTCCTTTATAAACTTTTTTTTAATGAAAAAAATACTATTTTATTCACATACTTTGCAAATTATGTGAGTTTAAAATACGGTTACATCAGAATCATAACATTATAGACAGTCTTTTTTATACATCAGAATCAACTTTCTTCTCATTTGAAATATGTAAGGACTCTTATAGAAGAATTTGATGATTCAACTGAATAAGGGGGGGGAAAACCCTGTGGCTGGTATAACACCTTGAGAATTCTTTTTATATAACAGTAAAGCAGTTTGTTTTTCAGAAAGGGCGTTGTAATCAAATTTGGAATTAATTTCTTGAAGTCCTCGTCTCTCAACTTACATCTCTTCAAAAGGCAACAGAAAAATGTATAAATGGTAAACTCCTTATGGGAAGCAAAAGGCTTTCAACTGAACTTTAACCCATGACATTTTCATGCTAAGATTGAGCACTTGTATCTCTCAGTCCATCTAAAAATTGCAGGGCTTTTATTTCTAACTCTGCAGCTCCTTTTCTTTTATCTCCAATTTTCTCAGCCTGCTTTGTTCCTTTAAATCTGTAAACTTGAAGTAATGTTATTTTTTTTTGCTTTCTTCCTAAATATCCCTTTTTGTCAGTAACTGAGCCATGTGTTCCATGTTGGAGTTTCTGCACTTCATATTCTATTATTAGTTCCACTTTGCTCATTGCCTAGAATTTGGCAATTATTTTGATTGGTATCATTTTATACTAATTTATTTTTTCTGTTTAATAATCTTTTATGAACTTCCTCTTATGTTTCTATTTTTTTGTTTTTGTCCATTGCAAAATATGTATTTCCTCAGACTTCCTTAAACCTCTGGTTCTTGCTTCCTCAAACTCTCCATTCAACAAACTTTTTTTTAAAAAGTGTATTTCTTTACATTATTACCACATGCGGCAAAATTAGTTTACTTGTTTAGAAGTGGCATAATTTATTCAATATTTATTTTGGAACTAAACAAATACATTTTGAAATCTCCCTTGGTGCTACTCCAAATTGATAAACTAAAGTTTCTGTTATTGAAATTTAAATTAAATTGAAGTCATTTTTCTCATAATTTATTTTCCTCATAAAGTACTAACTTGGAAGTGGAGTTATTATATTCTGCCTCCCATTTACTCAGGGCCAGCTGATTATGGACAATGGACATTTTTTAAACAAAAACAATATATGAAAATACAGAGAGAGATGAACTGTTTTTCTTTACCAAAATTCTTCCTCTACCAATACATTTCTTTCATTTTAAATATCACAGGCAATCTCCTAGTATTATTTGAATAGCTTTATTTACAGTATTATAGGACTAGAACAGTTCAGTTACATCATGGCAATTTGCTTGGTTCCTCTCTCTTTCCGGGACACAATATTAGTGCTTTCCCTTTCCCTTTTTCCTACAATGGCAGAAAAATCTGTGCACAACCCAAGATTAAAAGAAATATGTAGTCCTTGATTTATAACTGTTTATTTAATGACCGTTCAACAGCACTGAGAAAAGATTGTTTTTCACTTATGACCATTGCAGTATTCCCATGGTCCCGTGATCAAAATTCAGATACTTGACAACTGATTTATATATGACAGTTGCAGTGTCTCAAGGTCATGTGATAATCTTTTGCGACCTACTTACAAGCAAAGGCAATGGGGAAGCCAGATTCACTTAACAATGGTGTTATTAACTTAACAAGTGACTAAGAAAAGTCGTAAAATGGGGCAAAATTCACTTAACAACAGAAAGTTTAGGCTCAATTGTCATACATTGAGGATTACCTATACACACACACACACACACATATTTGTGTGTGTGTGTCTGTATACATACACACACACACATTATTTCACTTTCACTAAACATTGGATCTCTCTCCATACTTGAAGCGTGCATCCCATCATCACAGAAAATATTTTCTAAATTGTCAACTAAGCACTGAATTCCTATTTATGTAGCTTAAAAACATTTTATTCTATTTTTGTGTTTTACATTGAAAATATGAAGGAAAAATTGTGTATAGGCCAGTATGTAAATTTATTTCACATTTTCCAGTAATTTTAAGAATTAAGTAACATTAATACTTATTTTACTCAATCATGTTTCTATATAATGGAAAATAAAATATGAAATGCATCAACTATCTAATCTTTACCTGATTTATGAGGTAGTTTTAAAACATAAGACTTCATATCCACAACATAATGGTCAAATTCTGAATCCAATTTCTCCCATGCTTCTTCTTCACTGCTCATTGTGCTCAGTCAATAAACTATGTATAGATGTGTTCTTCAAGATTACTGAAAAAAATCATTCAGAAAATCAGGACCAGATTATATCTATCACTATATTCATAACTTAAAAAGTGCATCAAACATTACATCAAGTATTTCCCCTGAGGCAATAGATAATATTTCTTGCCCTTCTCCCTCTATATACCTTTCAGAATAGAAAGAAAATTTAATTATACTGAAAATGAAAATTATACCCAAAATGAAAGCTTTCATATTTTGCAGTTTTTATCTTAGTAGCTACTATATTTTTCCAAATACTATATTTTATGAATTAGTTCAAATATATATACAGTGAAGCATCAAATAGCATCCAATCCAAAAGCACCAATAGTCCAAACCCTTGGATGGTTATAGGAAGTTTTAGAATTCCCACTGAAACTGGAGACAAAGAGAAAGGGAAGTTGTAGGGACATCCAAAATATTGAGGCTCTGAATGGCCATTTCAAGTACGCTCAGGGGGCAGTAGCTATCTTTTTTGTGTACAGAAATTATAGTACATACAGCAGAGTTGCTTTTTGGTTACCATTTTTAATGAGATATTATCAAAAATCTAACAAGTCTGTTATTTAAATTTGCTTTGCATATAGAAATCCATGCTGCTGATTCCTTTTTTTCACCTAGCCTACATAAAAATTGTCAAAGCATTTTTTATATTTTTTATTGTAGATTTTTAATTATTATTATTTTCTTGGGCTTTGTTTTGGTAGACTGGGGTGGTAGTTAAGAGTAAACACACAACTCACAACTTCTAGGATATAAAAAAGGGGAATCAAGTTAGTTACAAGCTCCATTGTTTTCTATGACCCAAATAGTTTAAAACTTTGAACTGTTCCCCTGAACTTACAGCGACTGGAATAATTTGCATTTGGTTAATCACAAGTACTGGTATATGAAATCTTTGAGTAGGGGAAATTTAGTATTTTAATATACATGCAGATTCAACTTCAGTATTATGAGCACACACTGAGATAATCCCAATAAGGAATATTGTTATATCTACCTGTTGACATTACAGGGAGTCCTCGATTTACCACAATTGAGGCCAAACTTTCCACTGCTAAGCAAGACAGTTGTTAAATGAATTTTGCCCCAATTTACAACCTTTCTTGCCACAAGAATCACTGCAGTTGTTAAATTAGTAACAAGTTTATTAAGTGAATTTGACTTCTCCCATTGATTTTGCTTGTCAGAAGATCACAAAAGATGATAATATGATCTCCTAACATGCAACCATCATAAATATATGCCAAGTGCCAAGTGCCTGAATTTTGATCACATGATCACAGGGATTCTGCAATGGTTGTAAATGTGAAAAAGGATGAGTCATTTTTTTCACAGTCACTAAGTGAATGGTTGTAAATTGAGAACTATCTGTATTAAAGGCAGGATATTAATTCACACTGTTTACACTTAAGGTATTTTTGTGATGGTCTTCAAGTTCCCCACAGAATAGAATCTGAAGACAATTGCAAAAGTATCTAGGCGTTAAAAAACTCATGGAGATTTTTTTTTTGGGACCATTCTAGGGAATTTGCTTCAGCAATCCAATCAAAATATCACAAGTCTGTGTTTTCTGCAACAGCTATACTACTCACAAACCTCAGTGCTATTTTACCAAATCATCACAAAAACCAAGGAAATAATTACCAGTCATTCCCAACCTATAGTGAATCAAGCATAGAAAATGCGGTCACAACCCCACAAATTACTAATGCAATCATAGAGTTAATCCTAACTCATAAGAATTATTAATGATAGAATCTATAGAATTATATATAGAATTATGAATTCTTTCAGAGTATAAATATGTATAAAATTAAATTGAAACAAGCTTGAAGAGCAAACGACTGCCAAAATGTATAAGAGTTGTTTAGTATTTTCCAATCAGAGGGGAGAAGCCAACCTTTCTAGAAATAATAATAATAATAATAAGTGATCCTCTTTGTTCTATGAAAATGTATGTACAATAAACTCTTTTAATAGAATAGAATAGAATAGAATAGAATAGAATAGAATAGAATAGAATAGAATAGAATAGAATTCTTTATTGG
>JANHFT010009533.1:21029-31557 GCA_032467955.1 Pseudoxenodon macrops
AGATAGATAGATAGATAGATAGATAGATAGATAGATAGATAGATAGATAGATAGATAGATAGATAGATAGATCTCTGAGAAGGGGGAGCATCTTCTGTATATCACAATGTTCTGCTTGTGAAGTGACTTGCTCACAACTGGTGCCAGCATATTATATAACCTTGCATTACATTTTGACTATTATCTGGGCATTTTAAATAACTTTATTTGGACTGGTTGATATGGTCCTTTTATTTTATATATATTTTGCCTTTTAGTGCTGTACATATTGCAGTGTTATTTTATATTCCATAATTCCCAGCTACCAGGTTTGTTGTTGTTTTCTTTCTTGGAATAATGGACACTTTTGTCCAATGAATTTGGAAACCACCAGATCAGGGAAAGGGTTTTCTGTAATTCCCTTGTATATAAAATATGGGGTTCTATAAAAGCTATAAAGATGTTCCTATGCTTGCTGAGAATTCTGGAAGCAATGGTCCAACAAATCGGGGGGGGGCGGTCATATGTTTGAGGAAAATTAGGATAGAATGTCAATATTGTTTTTAAAATAATAATTTCATTAATTCAGAGAAATAAATGTTTACCTTCAATATTTTGCGGGCCTATGAGATTCATTGCTTGATGGGCTGGATATTCCACTCTGGGTCTTGCAATGCCCAACTGTTCCATCACACCATGCAGAAGCCTTTGGATATCAGCTTCAGAAACTCTGTCTGGGCTCCTAGCATTGTGACTGAAAGTCAAAGCCAGCCTGCAGGCCAGCAGAAGGGACAGGCTGCAGAGCAAGGTTGAAGTCATGGCGATACCCATCTATATTCTGTAACCTATGCCAAGACAATAAGGAACTCAATGAACGATGAAATGAAATGCCACGTCCCTCCTTTCCCCCAACACCTGAATTATGCTCCAGTCCAATGGAGCAGGCATTCGGGGGAAGGCTGCTATAGAAGAATATGCAAAGGGATTTTTAAGCCAAAATTACCATAAATATCAAAAATCAAGTTCATTGTTATCCATTTCCAAATGGATCAGAAAGCAAATAATGGCCTGGTTAAAAAAAAATCAATTTGAAAACTCACATTCAGCTTCTCAGAGGCTTTATGAGGAAGCCTGCAGTATATTCACTGAATTCTGTCCAGATTTTCTTTATTTAGTTTGCATGTGCTGGGAGGCTTTAGCACATGCAAAGAAGAGGCTGGGACCTCCCTTGCAAGTTAACAGGATTTCAAATTTTGGTCCTGGTTTGTTTCTAAGCATCAGTCAATTTCCAATGAAATATTATGGCGCTCTCCCTCTGTTCCAAGCTGTGCTGTGCACTTAATTTGGGAAGGCTAGGAAACAGCTTGTCAAATACGTCAAGAGGCTGGCAGCCTATCACATTCACCGCATCAATTAAATATCATCCTCTCTTTGCCTTTCTGCCCCCATTTGGCTTTGTTTCCTGGAGGCCGAAGGCTCTGTTTGGTTCTCTCAAACGAGATTCCTCTAAATGGCAGCAGTGATTAATCAGAGAAAATCCCACAAATGAAGCTGATGTCAGCCTTGCGCTCCTAAACGTTCGCAATCAAACCTTCAATTCGGCTTCTTCACGATGCATGCTGGGAAAAGTCATGTCCTACGAAGCCCGGCAAATGCACCATTATTATAAAGGGAGGAGGGGGACAGAAAAAGAGCGCAGTTGGGGAAATATTCACTAATACTCACTTTAGTATGTTACAGACAGGATTTGTGATCATTTTACTCTTTCTAATTTAACTGGTTTCCAGATGCGTCTCTTCTCTTGCTATATTTCCCCAAATATACAGATAATTTCAGGAATCGGCTAAGAGGAAAGGTCAGTGTGACCCCTCCCCTTCGCCTTTCTATTTAATTCCTCAGAGAACTGTATTATTTCTCCTTCACCAGATTTTAAAAAGATCTCGCCAAAAAATTGAGAACGATAAATAAAGAGTAAAGAATAGCCAGCCCACGCCGCCCTCTTTCCATCGCAGAAGCCTCACAATATAAAAACCTTTGCCCGCCATCCCCCTCAGCCTTTCCCTCTCTTTGAGCCGCCCGGGCATCCCTTGGAGCTGTCAAAAACCGTCGCACGTTGCACTCACCGCTTGGAACCGGTGAGCGCGATGGCTGCGCTCTTCTGGGTCGAGTGCGGTTTGCTTGCTCAGGCGCGACGCCAAACGAGAAGCAGCGGCTGAACGCGTGTTGGGGGAGCTCCGTGGTCACAGCTTTTCCTCTTCCATCTACACCCCCCCCCCCGCCGCCGTGCTTTTTCTTTTGTCCGTGGCGAGTGCGTGAATGGTTGCCAGGATTACCGGAGGTAGATGCAACCCCTGACAGCTGGGCATTTCGCCTCTCATTACCCCAGGCTGCGAGGAAGGCCCTCAAAAGCAACGATGTCAAAACCGGCTTTTGATTTTTTGCTAACGTGTCTGGAGCTGATCCTTCCAGATAGATATGAATTCATTTATATTTAAATGAAATTCAAATAAGTCAGAAAATGCCAATAGTGTAAATGTGTTAGGCTAGAATTGCCATCATAAACTGAGTTGAGCAAATATAATTTCCTTTCCATTGTCACATACCTTACTATTAATTTGACTATTTTCTCTTAAGGATATCTTGCTTCCTCCCCTTCCTTTTTCCTCATGAGATTTAGGATGTTAGACTGAAATTATTTGTAACCCAATGAGTTTTGAACATGGATTCCTTCAATCCCACTCATTGTTTATTGTAGCTCCAGTAGTAGTCTACAATCTTGGTCCTTTTCAGAAGTGTAGCCTTTAGTTTCCAGAATGTTTAGCATTAGACATGGTGGCTAGCTATGGTAAGCAATAGCCACATAAGATTCAAAAGTTTCAGCTCTTTGATGCTATTAAGGTTAGACTCCTACTTGTCTAACTATATGCTGGAGTAAAAATTTTCATTCTCCTTAGAATGCTGTAGGGTTAAATAATGTAGACCTTCTTTCAGATATGAAAAAAAAGTGTTCTTGCATTCAGTATCTGACTGGGTATATTGTATTTCAGTTCAAAATAAAGAATTTCATACCTTCTAGCTAGTGTTTGTTCCATATAACTAATGTGTTTGCCAAAGTTAAGCAGAGAGCTTCAAGAGAGTGAAATGTATTAAAGGTTTTAAATCCCTACCACATGATTTGTTCATCAAGACAAAGTGTGACTTGCTTTTGGCTTAGTATGTTGCATGATAAAGAAAGTGTGGATTACAGTGGTGCATGAAACATAACTATTCTATTTTGTTAATGATCATTTTATCAGTGTGAAAAAGCATGTCTATGGAGATTCTCAGTCATCCAGGTCATGGTTGTCCCAAAGATGCTTTTTCAAGAGGCAACTGGACTTTCTTGGTTTTTCTTTGAAGACATTTAGCTTCTCATCCAAGAAGCTTCTTCAGCGCTGACTGGATGGTGGGGAATGGAAGGATTTGTATTTCGTGCACACAGCTGGTCATTTGCATTCTGTTGTTTAGGCCATTTTGGAGGTTTATCTGTATCCTCAGGATCACCTGAGTAGTGCAAATGGGTGTGGAGCTTTCTTGGAACTGCTGAAAGGCTCCTCATCCTTGTTGGATGAGAAGCAAAACGTCTTCAAAGTAAAACCAGAAAGTCCAGCTGCCTCTTAATTGGATGTAAACAGCTTTTTATGAACGCAGTATATACATAGATGTGTAAAAAAAAATCTAAATACAACATATTCAATACAGGGGAAAAAATTAAGCTTCTTTTTATTTCAGAGGTAAGAGTTTTTAGCATTCTTCTCCCAAAAATATACTAAAACTCTATTTCAAATTTAAATAATTTATATAGTAGACAACAATTATGAATCATTTCAATAGGGCAACTTGATCAAAATGCTGTGCATCTAAACAGTATGGCTTTATACAATGTATCTCAATCACATAACATTTTTTTGAATTATACAATATCCTATATTCATTACAGTCATTAAAAAAAAGAACTAGCAAGTTCTTTCACTACCTTCTAACCCCTCTCCCTCTCCCCAGTATAGAACATAAGACAATAACATCCATTCAGCAGCTCTGGAATATTCTTCCATTTGCTGTGCTAAAATTCTCAATACATCTCCACTCCAATTGTAGAACATGTTTGATACATGTACCTAACATTTTACTGAGTCACCATTTGTTTGAGTCTACAAAAAAGTGCACCTGCCCAAAGTATGGATAAAGTACATAGAGGACCTAAATTACCACTCCCAGAAATAAATTTTACAAATACAAGCCTTCTAGATAACCAAATATTATAAAAAAGCATGGCACATTTGTGAAACTTAATCCCTAAATTAAGTATTTTGCAAATGTAGTGTTAAGCTTTTTGTTTTCTAGAAATCAATCCTTTAACTGTTTATCTCTGAGTTAAGTTACAGTTAACAACCCTTCCTGGTTCTCATCCATAAAATTTGGTAAAACAAAAACAAGTACCAAAATTAGGGCTCTTGAAATAAATGCTACTCAGCAGAACCTAATCAAGCTTCATTCACTCAACAGAACTTCAAGTTTCAGTCCCAAATAAATTCAAGAAAGAGACACACTTAAGACAATTTAAACAAAGATAAATGTTGGGATGAGCTTTTTTGCTAGCAGGAATATTGTCTGAGTAGAGTTCCACTTAGAATGTTTTCCCCCCCTGCACAACACAGCAGCATTTGCTTTACTGTTCTGGAGAATTCCTCACTCCTGTGAAGATCTGGGGAAGCATAAGTGACTTCAGGGGGAGGGAAAATGACACCAACAGCTTCCACCACTTATTCTGTCTGTGAATAAGGTCTTCTTCCATTGGGAACTAATTCTGGATCCAACACTTTCAGTTCTACATTTACAATCTTAGATATAAGAGCACAGAAATGGGATCAAACCATTATAAGTCAAGAGGCTTGACAATTGGAAGAAGTTTTGCTGTGGGGATTGGGTTTTTTGGTGATCCTCTATACCGAGACTTTGTTCCTGCCACTTTCCTGAGAACATATTTATCATGTGTACCGGCTGAAGCATTTAAGCTTGTGCTCAGTTTCACAACAGTTTTTGGTGCTTCATGGTTAGTTAAGTCTTCAAGGACAGATTTGGAATTATTATTAAATGTTTCTTTGATTGTTTGCTCTGATGAATATATCAAATGAGGATAGGATTTGGGAAAGAGAGCCAACTGATCATGTTTTTCTTTGCATGTCAGTTTAGAAGGTAGTAAATTTGTCAGTGAATTGTCTGTAGTTACTGCATGGGAAGACAATGCAGTTTCGTAGCTCACTGATTTAGCAAGAGAAGTGCAGCCATCACCAGCTTGTTTACAAGTAACTGACTGTTTATGAGTTTCCAAGAGGGAATTTATTCTCCTTACAGATTGACGGACTGGGGTACGTTGAAAATTAAGCACTGGCTTACGTCTAGTTGCAGAATGTGGTTCGTTTAATGAAAGTTTGTTGAACCAATGTATATGATCAGCCACTTTTCCTGAAGGGGAAGATTTAGATTTGTCACAGGATTCCGTTTCAAAAAAGAGTTGGTCATTTTTATCTTCACCTTCTGAGAAAGAGGTCTCTTTCTTTGAATTACAGTATTTAGATTTCTTTTTTGGACAGATAAATTGCTTATTTGATTCCACTATCTCCTTCTGCACATTATTTACATTATTTAATTGAATAACATGAGATGTAATCAACTGATCTACTTCTTCTAATCCATCACTTTGATTTAAAATATGGATTGGATGATTACTCTTATTACTTTGGAAGAGGAATCCATTAATAGCATTGATGTGATCAATGGCATTCGATTTAGTGACTGGTTTTGAAAACTGAGGTTCCTTCTTAACATCTACTTCCTTATCTGTTGTTTTAAAGGAATCGTTCTTTAATTTTCGTTCTGGGTTCTTGGATTTTAATAAATTAGATGTTGAAGGCTCCGTTTCATATAAATGATGAAGGTTACTTCCAGATTCAGAAAACGCTTTCTTAATTCTCAGTAGCATGTGTTCAGTTAAATTATTTTCATCCTCACAAAACGATGTTTTTTGTTTACTGCTATCACATTCACTACTTGCGAACATGGGCTCAGTAGGCATAACTAATGGCTTTCTATTGGCAGGAGCAGTTTTAGAAGAAGAGATTTCTGTTTCAGGACATCCCATTAATGAAATTCCGGTCTCCTGAGAGTCTGTGGTTGCAGGACCAATCCAAGACATTCGATGCTTTGCTGCAGTATGACGGCTTGGTATTTGTAAATGTTCTTCTGACTTGCTGAGGTTTTTCAAACCTTAAAAAATAGACACTTTAAAAAAAATCAGCAAAATCGAAATTGTATACATTAAATGAACATTAATACCATAATTCCAGATAACATATATTAGAACTCTGCTTTTATACTATAATACTATGTAATATCACTGTTATAACTTCACTGGCCCAATAGGGTTACTAAGAATAAAAAGACCCATTGGTAGACTAGCATTAAAAGAACATGTAAATGTAACAGTCATCCATTCTAGTCTCTTCTTCTTAACCTGGAGACACATTGTACTTCTCCCATATTAATTCTAGTGGCATATATGAATTACGTGGGAAGGAACAAAATTATTAATGTTTGGAAAATGAAACAATCTTCACAGAATCATTCCATATATTTAGCATGTATATTTAAAACTGTGTCAAATAGGAACGTACTAAGAAAATAATTTCTGGTTACTTTATATCTCAATACATGACCAGAAGTAATCACTTATATTCTGAAGTGCAAATCTGCACGTATGTCCAATTGTAAATGCATTAGTCTCATTTGGAAAAGGGACAATACACCAATAACATGCTACTGCTACCAGTATGGAGATACAGTAGGACACAGTAGGGAACACAGTAGTATATTTTTTTGAGAAACCAGATACATCTGGATTGAGATTGACTCAGCCCATTTTAGTCTTATGGATAAACTACTGATAAACACCTCTCAGTTCTAATAGTGACTTTCTTAAATTCAAATAGTCCACAAGATAGTCAAACACTGCAGAAAACTGGCAGCAAAGAGAAAAAGAAGTATGGTGGTCATCATAGTGTAGAAATGTGTATTAATCCTGTGAGATACTGCCCAATCAATAATTGTTGGAAGGTTGACATGTAGCAGGCATGATTTACCTTAAAGGTCTGCATGATCTTTTATTGTATGGATTTTTATATGGATTTTTCAACCAAATAGAGCTTTTAAAACAATAGTTTAGATCAAGAATTAACAGTATATAGCCCTAAAATCCCTGCATCAGTTATGTTGCTGAAGTCCAAGAATCTGGCAAGTATTTGGTTGCAATAGAAATAGAATGTAAAATGTAATAAACATTTAAATATATTTTACCTTAAACCCTCAATCCATAATGTAGTGCAACACAATACTATTGCTACTGAAAAAGGTTTGCTATATCAAGGTTTCATTGTATTTACCCTTTTTTAATTATAGACTTACCAACACATGGGCTTAACAATGTTGCAGTCTTCATAGTTCCCACTCCATTTTCTTCATCCTGATGACCAGCAAGTCGGTGACCAATGTTTTCAGCTCTGTGGTTATCTTCATGCTCCACTGCAGTATTCTTAAGATTTCAAAAAAAAAGTTTCATACAATTTTAATCAGATACTTCTATTCTTCTATATTCTTATAACATAGAAAGCACCTGGGATTTCTAACCACTTCATAAGAGAGAATGGACTAGCAGGCAGTTGCCATTAATAAGAAGAGGATAACAAGGGAAAAGGAATAAAAGCAAGACTAAATTGGTAAGTGCTAACCATTAAAAACAGGTAAGTTTAAATCAGAAAAATAGCAAACATCTTCATGGAGGTAATGTCAGTAAGCAATTCTTCAGATTTTTAGACTATTTACCACACATTCTACGTCATAGAACAGATTGAATTACCCTTCAATCTTTATTACAAATAATAAACCAACAAGAATATTGTCCCATATTCTTAGTCTAAAAATCCAAGAAGCTTCTTGGATGAGAAGCAAAATGTCTTCAAAGAAAAACCAGAATGACCAGCTGTAATGAATTGTTTTGTGTGTATGTATCTGTGAATATTGGTTGCATGGAGTTTATAAAAGCTACCATTAAGGAGTTTAAACATATATAGCTATATAGTACCTGTCTGTTGCTTCTTCCAAGAATGAACTTTAATCTTAATGACCTGCGTACTACTTCTTTCCGGCTGATTTTAGGAGAAAAACAACCTGTTTTTCCAGATTCAACTCTGAAAAGAAAGAGAGATAAGTTGACTGAATACTGTTCTAAGCTACTGATGAGAACTAGTTTGGTATAGTTGTTAAAGTACTAGCCTAGAAACAAGGATATTAAGAGTTCTAATCCCATTTTAGGCATGAAAGCTGTCTAGATGGCTTTAGGCTAGTCACCTTTTCTTTCTCTGTCCAATGCATATTAGAGGATTGTTGATGTGGGGGGAAAATAGGAGGGAGGACTACTGTGTATGTAGGTAGAATACAAATAAATAAAACTGATATTCTAAAATCAGCTAATTTACAATGAAACTATTTAAGAATAAGCTCGTTATAAAAAAATAGCACCACAAATGAGAAAAAAACCATCTATTGAAAGTAGGTTATGGGAGATCCATTCCTGAGTAGATAATGGAACAATAGTGCCAACTACAGAACTGATATTACTTTTTCATATGATAAACAATGAACTTTCAATTAATTTCTGGATATTTCATGTAAGTTTCATGAAACAAATACTAAAACTGAGAAGAGAGCTAACTATTTCTAAATATGTTTTATCATTTATTCATTATGAATAATGAAAGATTATCAAAATAATAAAGGATAAATGGCATGTATATACAGAAGGAAAACATTTTACTATAGTAAAATAACATGGGAACCAAGAGATCAAGTAGCTTTCCAAAAAGACCAAAGGCCATAAGATTTGAATCAGTCATTGTATTTAATACTTTAATTACAATATTATAAAATATTAACACCTTTAAATATAAGAAATATATTATTATACCTTCTGTGCCAGAAGGACCTATTTTAACAAACATACCTTTGTACTTTTTTATTGGCAATCCTTTTGCTCCTTCGACTTCTTACATTAGACAGAGATTTCTCACAAGTAGCTGAGGTAGATAATGAAGCTTGAGATGCATCCAGACACACAAAAGGGCTATCTACAAATGGAGCTATAGGATTTACAAAAAGAACAGCTTATTTTAAAATTATGCTATTTTAAGAATATATTTTTATGCATAAAAATGTCTCATTGGTCCCCACGTCTTGGTAACAAATTAGAGAAATAAACTACAATCATATTCTTTCATATTCTACTTAGTCAAACAAAGAAATTATTGGCCCAGGAATCTATTCTTTATACAATATTCTAAAAACAACCATTCCACAGATTTTATTAAAATATTAATAATTTTCATTTTTATTATTTCCAATTTATTTGAATGTAAGAAAAGAATGCCTATCTCCAACAGGAGGATAAACACCTGGGGGAAAAAGAACTAGACCAAATATATGGTCTTTTATTCACAACAATACGTTGTGAATAAAAGAAAGAAGACCATGTTAAAAAAATGGACAGGATGTGTCTGGCGATTGCAGAGAAAAAAATCCTGAAAAATTCTTGCAATACATTTCTGTGACAAAGAAAGTTGGGTAATGGCTCAGAATGCTTGTACCTGTTCTGTTTAAGCCCCTTTCTCTTTGTACTACTGGGTAGTACTATATTTGTTTATTTATACCCCGCCAACACAGTCATGAAAGGTTATGGAATACATCATCTATGATTATCCTCATGGTAAATTCAATTATTGATGACTTCTTGAAACACATTTAGGAATTTGTGCCAGAAATAGCATGTTAAGAATTCAAATTAGTTTTCAAAGATACAAGACTTTGAAAACTACCGTATTTTTCAGAGTATAAGATGCACCCCCTCCCCCAAAAAACAGGGTAAAAACTTGAGTGCATCTTATACACTAAATGTAGCCCCACTCAGCCATCCCTACCCTTTGACCTCTGCCTCCCAGCAATTTGCCTCTTTGCAGCAAACAGCGCAGAGCCTGATTAGCGCAACTGATTATTGGCCTCCCGACCATCAGCTGATTCAGGCAGCAATAGGCTATGGCAATCCCTGCAGCCTGAAACTATTAGCTGCTTGTGCTAATCAGACTGTTCTAAAATTGAAAGTGAAATTAAAACTTCAAGGAGGCAAATTGTTGGGAGGTAGAGGCAGAAGCAGATTTTTATTTTCTTGTGCTAATCAGGCTGTGCTAAAACTGGCTGTTTGTTGTTGCAGGAGGTAAGTCAATAACTATAAATGCCTATAGAATGTTCAAATTATTAGACTTATAATGACTGCTTTATTCTTGTTCTAGACAATTTAACAAAATGAAGAAGCTTTTTAAAATAAATGGTTGATCTGAAGAGGCCCAGTGCTATTGTATCTTCTTTTAAATAGCAGAGAATAACGTATACTTCCAGAAAGCCACAT
>JANHFT010009533.1:78658-98874 GCA_032467955.1 Pseudoxenodon macrops
GTCCCGCTTGCCCCGCAGTCTCTCCCCATGGAGCCAGCCTGCGCCCCTGCCCGCTTCCCAAAGCCCCGCCAAGTCCGCAAGCTCCGCGCGGTCCCCGGCAGCTGCCCCACTACGATGTCCCCCGTCACCCACCTGGCCCTTGACCTGGACAAGTTGGGCAGGCTGGGCAAGTAAAGCTGGGCAGGAGGAGGCGGCGGGGAAGGGGCGGTAGGCTGGCCCCCTCCCTTCCTTCTTCCCTCCTTTTTCCCCTCCCTTGTTCCCTCTCTCTCTCCCTCCCTCTTTCTCTTCCGTCTCTTTCTCCTTCTCTCCTTCTTTCTTTCCCTCTGTCGTTCCCTCCCTCTTTCCACTCCTTCTCTTTCTCTCTTTCCTTCCCTCTCTTTCTTCCTCTTTCCTTCTCTCTTTCTCCCCCCCCCCAGCACTCTCTCTCCGGCATGCCTCCTTTCCACCATCACAGGTGGGGGGTGGAGATGGTGCGGGAAAGAAGCGGGACTGTGTGGGCAGAAGGACTGAAAAAAGTGTGTCTCTCCCCCCCCCTCTCCTTCCTTTGGTGGCAGGAATGTGGAGGCAGACTGGGCTGTCAGGCTTGCAGGGTAAGGGCTGGCCAGGCCCCACAGAGGGAGGAGGAGATTCCAGGCCCTCCAGATGTGCACAAGGGGGTGGCGCAGGGGAGGACCTTCATCAGCCAGCCTGGAGGAACTCTGCAGGGGGTGAGTTTGCAGGCGGTGGGAGAAAGTCTTGGTCTTTGCCCCCCCAAAGGTGCTGCCAAGGTCAAGGGCACCTTTCCCTCCCTGCTAACCCCTACCAGCTCCATCACCTTACTGGGCAGCCTGGAGGGGTCCTTTCTGAATGGGTGAGGCCAATTGGAGAAACTTGGGGCAAACCCTTTCCCTTAAGCTAAGCAGTCCTTGGCATTTGAGGATGAAACTGAAACTCAGTAGCTTTGAGTTGGGGTCTTTTGCAGTGGGAAGGACCTCCTCTGCTTCTCTGCAGCTGGAAATGAGCCTCTTGGATAAGCTGAATTGGGAGGACTCCCTTCCACCCTGGCTGCCTCTGATGAGGAAGGAGCAACAGGGAGGAGGGGCAGTTGGAGTAGGGCCCCCACCATCCGGCCTTCCCCCTCCCCATCAAGCAGTTCCCTCCTTGCAGCCTGGCCCTTTGGGGTGACTTGATCTGTAGCCAGAGCCCTCCCTACATTTGCCCCCTTTTGTGGGAGCTCCCCACCCCCAATCCAAGGCCATGCACTGGGAGGAAAGGCCTGTGGGGAGGAAGTGCTCCTGGGTACACTTACTCAGGAGCCAAGAGATTTAACTGCCACTGGATGTGGGAATCCTAGTTCACATCTAGCTGGATCAGGGTGAGATCCCAGAGATGGCCCCACTGTTTTCCCAGGTCAGCCTGCAAATGGGCTTGCTTGCTTGCAATCTCAACCTTCGCACTGACGTTGGCTTTTTACGCATACTGTCGCAAAATGTAGCAATGTAGTTTACTGTTGTTTTATTAAGACTGTTACCCATGCTACACCATGCTTCAAGACAAAATTTCATTTATTTATAATTAGAAATAAATATTTCATAATATATAATTACATATTGTTTTTGCGATTAATCACTATGCTTTAATTATGTTCAATTTGTAACAACGAAAATACATCCTGCATATCAGATATTTACATTACGATTCATAACAGTAACAAAATTACAGTTACGAAGCAGCAACCAAAATAATTTTATGATTGGGGGTCACCACAACATGAGGAACTGTATTAAAGGGTTGCGGCATTAGGAAGATTGAGAACCACTGACCTACATGAAGTTGCCAGGAGTACATGTTGAGATTTGGAGTGGATGTTGAGAATATTCTTAGTGAAATTATGATATTGAAATCTAGTTTTGTTTCTGTCACCTGATATTGATGATGCACTGGAAATGTCAAACTGTTAAGTGGGGGAGTTTCGGAATGAATTGAGCTAAATCAATGTTTCTTAAACTTTTTGTTCTCAGGCCCCCTACCCTACTTTTAAAAATTATGCAGAATCTCAAAAGAGCTTTTATTCTTAGGGTTATATTTATCTATATCTACCATATTCAAAGTTCAAAATTACATATTTGTAGGATATTTATTGAATATGTAAAAATAATGATATTAAGTCCACTAGATAGTAACATTGATAAAATATGTTTCATGAAACAGTCTACATTTTTAAAAAACAAACTAATATGAAACCAGTGATATCATTTTGCAAATATCTTCAATATCTGGCATGTAATTTTGATTTCGCAGACCCCCTGAGGGACTATGGGACCACCATAGGTCATTGATTGTACCAGTATTAATCATTACAAACATTATGACAGATAGTGGCATGGTACAGATGCAGGCTTTATCTGTGTATTGGAATTTTTTATAATCCATATTTTAATTCCTTCGTTAAGAAAGTGCCATATAAAACACAGAATTTTCTAGAAAACAACATTGAGAGTACAAAGTGCTGTTCACTATTGAAGTTAAATAGGTATGGGCCTGATTACTAGAGTTAAAGTTTTTTTCTTTACATCAATCTATAAGTCTAATAAATGTCATTTAAAATATATAGCTAGAGCAATTTCAGGTGTTGGAGTATTGAATCAAATAGTGGAGGATCCTCTAGTGCAGAGGTCTCAAAGTCAAGGCCTGCAGGCTCCGGCCCACGGGTGCTTAGATCTGGCCCATGGGGCTGCCCTGGAAACAGCGAACGACTGGTCCATGGTGCCTCTGCCAGTAAAAATGGAGTTCGGGAGGGCCGTGTGTAGCCCTCCTGAGTTCCTTTTACCTGGCAGAGGTTTGCAGGAGGCCGACGCAGCCAAAAATGGAACTCAGAAGCTGTTTTTGCTGGCAGAGCACTCGGGCCACCACAGGCGCTCCTGACACGAATGATGTTGAGCTGGACATGCCCACCCTTGGCACATACACACCAGGGGTGGGCTCTACTTACCTTTCCTACTGGTTCTGGTCGCAATGGAAGTGCGCGTTTTGCACTTGAGCGCTCGTTAAACTCGTGCTCCATCACATCCGGGTATTGCCTCAAAAAAGCCCTCTGCGCATGTGCAGGAGGCTTTGCACATTCACTGAGAGTTATTTTCAAGGTAATTTCCACCGGGAGGACCGATTTTCAGCCGGAGGACCGGTTTGGGGGCGTGTTCAGCCAGCCGTCGCTGCCTGTTCAGCGATCAGGGGGAAATTACCGCTACCAGTTCTAGTGAACTGGTCCGAACCAGCAGGAACCCACCTCTCATACACACCCGAGGTCAAACACAACCTTGATGCAATCCTCAACGAAATCAAATTTGACACCTCTGCTCTTGGGTAAGAGGCTATGCATCTTGCCACCAAAAACTGTATTTCCAAAGAAAGAAATTAGCTGCAAAGTATTGTTTGGAAACATAGTTCATCAGCTTGTAATGTTTATGTTATTTTATTGTGTATCCATAAAGTACTGTTTTTAAATTTGGTATCAAGTATGTATTTCTACATCTGCAGATTTTATACATCTCCTTCACCAGAGATTATAATCTACTGAAATCAACCAGACTTCATCTTTTAAAAGATAGGAGAGTGCTTCAAGTGCATTTCTTCTAGTAATAAGAATAAAAATGAAAAATAGCTTATGGTATAAGGATGATACTAAACCAAATAGCTAGTACAGACTATTGATTGCAGAATGATTCAGCAGACAAACTAAAGATGAAAGAGGACTTCTAAACTGCAGTCTGCTAAAAGTTTTATAAACTAGTCTGACACATTTTATAAACACTGCTGCCAGTGGTTAATAAATTGCCCAGTCAATACATAACATTCTATGAAAATTATGTGGATGTATCCAAGAGTAGAGAACTAGTTTGCAATAGTAGTTAAGACATCAGGCTAGAAATGTAGGATTTCTAGTCATGTTTTTGACATATAGCAAGTTGGGTGGCTTGGGCCAGTCATTCTCACTCAGCCCTATGAAGGTGGCAATGGCAAGCCACTTCCAGAAGTCTTGCCAAGAAAACTTGAAGGACATGCACAAAAAACAAACCAAAGGTAGCCCCGAATATACGTAGAATATTCTATCCTATCCCTCAGTAGGGATCTCACTCAGTGAGATATATAGTGGTACTGACTTTGCTTGTTAAGACTGAGTTCAGTTTAAATGAATATTGAAACAAATTACTATGTAATACTTTTAATAATGAAAAAATAAAATAAAATGTTGGTAGTATTGTTCTAATGTTTCCATGGATACAATACGTAACCTCTGCATGGAAATTTATGGATAAAACTGGATTCTATAATTAGGAATAATTCAAGCTTTGACTATAGTTGATGTTATAATAAAGGATTTATTATTCATTAAATAGTTTTGGATGCTAAATATATTTCATTTAAAAAAAAACATTCTCTATCTCTTTCTCATTGTCAAATGTTCCCCAATGGCTCTGCAAATACATTGATGAAGACTTAGATGAAACCCTTATAATCTACTTTCCCAAAATGTCCTCTGTTGCTGAATAGTATCAATAGGAGCTAGGGATCTCAGCAGTACTTGTTTATTACTGTATTTATCCAAAGGAAGATGAGATAAGTCAAGGACATTCCTTCAGACTTTTCAATGTCTGTCTGCCCTTATTTTTCCTTGCAATATTGTTTGGTCTTTATATTCCTTTATATTCATTCACATCCTTGCTAAAGGTTGCTGTCTCCAGACAAAAAGTCCTACAGCTCTAAAACCAGGTTCCTCCCTATATTTCCTTATAAATGTGATGACTTTTAAAGAGGCTTCGGCACAGTTTTAGTGGATCTGTGAGTTAGTGTGTGATCTGGTTGTTTCCTTCTGTTGTTCCAAATGATTATCTATTTGCCCTGTTCCCTACACAGACATTTTTATCTCAGAGCATTATTTGAAATGTATTATTGTATTGGTTGTTTTAGTGGCCATATTGTTTTAATATATTACACTGATTGTTTGGATGGTAATATTTGTTTGTTGTGTTCCGAGATTTTATTGAATTGATTTTGTGTTGTGTTTTTATAAAGATGCATAATATATACGGCATTAAGAGGAAACTGATTAGTCTAAATCCGAACCACCTGGCATAAGGAGGGAGCATGTTGATCCTTTCCCCTTGCCCAATTTTTCCTTTGTCTGGAATTCATTCATAGATCATTTGTATCTAGCAAGTATTGCTCAGTATAGTTTTTTAGCTATCTTGATATTTTTTTCCATTCAAAGGGAGCTCATTTTATCTTTGCAGCTTGCAAGGTCTTCATAGTCAAAGTAATTTGTCAGCTTCTCCGTTGAATCAAAATCTGAATGTTAAAAAGCTTGATATCCTTTAAATTGTCAACTCTTAAGTTTATTAAAGCTATCCTTGATGTTGCAAGTTACAAGTGAAGTTGTCTATGGAGATTTTCAGTCATCCAGGTTTGGTTGTCCCAAAGGGACTTTTTTGAGAAGCAACTGGACTTTCTGGTTTGAGAAACCAGAAAGTCCAGTTGCCTCTTGAAAAAACACCTGTATAAGTAAAGTTGTATTCATTTAACACTGCCTTGTTTAATGAACATTCATAATTACAGCAATGATGAAAAAGTAACTTTACAACCAATTTGTGGATTATTACTTTTGCAGGTCTATAAAACAAAGGAAAACTGAAGTAACAATAACACTAGCAATAGCACTTAGACTTATATACTGCTTCATATGCTGCTTTTACAGCCCTCTCTAAGTGGTCTACAGAGTCAGCATATTGCCCCCAACAATCTGGGTCCTCATTTTACCCACCTTGGAAGGATGGAAGGATGAGTTAACCTTGAGCTGGTGAGATTTGAATTGTCGAACTGCAGCTAGCAGGCAGCTGAATTAGTCTATAGTATTGCACTCTAACCACTGTGCCACCTTGACTCTTCTAACAATATATGTATTTAATATATATGTATTTAAGTAACAATATAAATACACCCCCATCTTCCTAGCTATTGCTGTAGGCGTTGAAAGCCTGGCTTTCTCTCAGCAAGGCCCGATAGAGACGCAGCACTTCAGTCCTCCTGGATGCTGCCATCTCTTAAAACGGTGCCAGGCTTCCCGGCAAGCCCCCTGCACTTTTGCTGCCTCAGTCAGAGCATGATTCCACAAGCGGCCTAGGGAAGCGTGGAGGTCGGGACTCTGTTGGCAAACTGGGCGCTGCGCAGGGGGCATAAGGCAAGGCACTGCCACTCAAAAACATTGTTGCCGCAATCTCTGCTGCCTGGAGCTACTCAAAAACAGGATGCTCTTTTTTTGCCTCTACACGCCCCGTTTTTGGAATCAGGGAGGCAGTGGAGATCTACAGGCAGCGGAGATTGCCGGGGAGGAAAGCATTTTCAGGTGGCAGCACTGGCTGTATGACCCGTTTTTTTGGAATAAGGGAGGGGATCACAGTGCTGCCACCCAAAAACACTTTCCTTCCTGATTCCAAAAACGGGGCGTGCAGATGGCAATATGCATTGGGGAACCAGAGAGGAAAGCATTTTCAGGTGGCAGCCCTGCTTGCATGTTGTTTTTGGATTTGGGGAGGAAAGCGTTTTGCATAGCAAAATTGGGTGGTTGATCGGTCATTTGAAGGGGAGGGGGAAGATGCATGCTCTTAACTTGTACGCGCCGTGGTCGGTGTTGCAGGAGAGGTGGAGCTGGGGGTGCTGATGCTCTGGCCCTCTGTCCTCCTGTCCCTATGACTTTGTCTCCCTGGAATGGCTGCAGCAGTGACTGGATGAATCAACGCATCCCCCCCTCACCCAAAGCCATTGACAACATGGCCTGTTTGTTCTCCCACAGCAAACTGCACACGGATAAGATCTCCACCATGCTCCATTTTTGGATTCGGGGAGGAAAGCATTTACAGGCTGCAGCGCTGCCACACAGGCTATATTTTATTATTTGATACTAATAGCTGTTTTCCTGGAAGAATAACTCTCATGTAGTGGTCACATTTATTATATTTTATCCAGTTTTATTGGTATTTCTATTGAAGGAACTTCCAATTTTACTCCAAAGCAAAAATCTATCTTAAGCAGTATATGAGTTGCATTCTTTATCTCAAACCAGAGTAATAAGTGGCCATTAATACTCACATATAACTTTTGCTTTTAGTGGTAATACTAAAAAAAGTATTTCTGTTGATGCATTTTGTAATGAAATGTGTGTCTTTTTTTAGTACTTAGGTGTTTTGTGGGAAAGGAGGTGTTATGTCTTTTTTCAAATAATTTTAGAAACTACCTAAATTTTCTTGAAGGCTTTGTTCAACTGAGTGAATAATAACTATGACGACAAATGTCCCAGTCTAAAAACCATTGCTGTTTATTTGATTAGCATATGAATGGAGATTCTTGAAAATAAATGATTACGATGAGTATAAAAAAGTCAAGGAATAGTTTCTCTGCCTTGTGACCGCCCACAGTTGAATTTTGAAAGAGAGTTGTTGCAGTAGAAGATAATATATGTAACTCAAGATTGAATTGGTTGAATTCTTCATTCTTTCTGAGCTTGGTTGTTTGTTTACAGATGTTTCATTACCCAACTATGTAACATCAGTCCCTTCATCAGAGCGTTGTTACTTCTTAACTAATTATGTTAAGTACATGGATTTCAAAATATGGCATACATATAGTTCTATATTATCATACAATTTAGATTTTATGAAACAATTTCCCAATAAATATCTTTTTTTTAAATCAGACAATATAATTAGTTCATCTCTAATTAACAGGATCTCTAGGATCCTTGTATTTTTTTCAATTTCTTTTCCCACAATATATTTTTGTTAAGTTATTCTGCGTATTCTTGCAGATCTACCTTAGCCAAGAAAAGAAATTGCATGCACACAAACACACATACCCATGAGCAAAACAAATTAGAAGAGGCCATATTTAATAAAGAGTTGCCTTAGCAGGAAACAACGTTCAGCCAATATGGGCTAATTTCTTAAGCTAAGCAGAGTCAGAATTGGTTGGTTTTTGGATCAGAAATTTCCTGAAGATTTTATGGTTTTTGGTTAGATTGAAAAGTAAAAAAAATAATAATCTCAAAAGGCAGTAGAGGAAAACCATAACATTTCTTAGTGGTTAATGCAGACATCAGAAAATATACTTGATTCCATTTTTATTTTGGCTCCCTTTTATGTTAAAGCTCAATATTACAATTAACGCTGAGTTGCTTAATATTTTCAGATGCAGATGGAAACTTGTGTAAAAATTACCAGCTCCTATCAGTTATTTTGACCATGCATCGACTTATCATCTCCTCCTCTGAGATACTGCGAAAATTAATAGATCTATATCCTTTTATATTTTTTCAATTAATGCCTTAATTGCTGATCTAAAGCTGTGACAACACAATGATTCGAAAGTAATATTCCAACAAAATATTTTTTCTTTAAATTAGAAATAGTATGTGTGTAAATCTCTCTATAATTTTTACATATTTAATTAAAGAAATCAGGTCTCAAATATTCTTGATCATATTTCAATCTATGATTCTGAAAAATCTGAACTGCAATTAATAAGAACAGTAATGGCTGTATAGACTAAATATTCATATCGTAAAAATATTTTAACTGTTTATGTCTGTGTTTCTACTCCCCCTCCCAACCTTGTATTACTTGGAAATGTATCCTCCTTGGAAAGTATTTTGTCTGTTTCAAAATGAAAAGTTACTATTCCATTAATTTGCCAAAGTAGTTTGTATTGTTTTCAATTTCTGTTTATATTAATTTGTCCCACATAATTTGTTGTGGATTTTATTTACAAACTTTATTTAATTTCAATTTTCTGATAATATATTGGATCAGTTTATTTCTCATCTAAACAGAAATAGGCACTTGGAGGTCATATGTGACCATCAGAACTATATTGTACCATTCCTGATTGTATCATTCAATTTGGTGACAGAATTGCCGAATTTAAGCAACATGATTTGAGGTCTTTTTCAAATATTCAGTTAGGTCTGAAGATGGAAGTGGTAAGAATTTGATTGTGGGTATTCTTTCTCTCCCATATAACCTTTTCAAGCCAATACCCCTGGCCAAGAAAGGGAATGAAAAAAAAGTTTATGTTTCTTTTGATGAATTACAGCTCTTCAGACACTTAGAAGGCTGAGTTGGTGTGCCAGTGGCATATATCCGTATGATTATTTTCCCCAAAAAATATCTGATCTTTCTTTTCTTGGTCTTTCTTTTCTATTTGATAGTTCAAATTCCTTTGTATAATTTTCTTCTGGAATTTGGATTCCAGGAACTAAAGTTTCAAAAGACTTTACTTAATTTTTGTAATAATATCAGGGTGAAAATGATGCAATATGCAAAGCTTGCCTAATGATGCAAATTATATAAATCACTGCAAATTATACCCTTCCACATTTGACAGATATTTGTGAATAACCTACTATAAAAACATTTTCTGTTCTAATTAAAATGATATATTTTCATAATTAATAGGGCATTAATTTCTTATTTTTCATGTGTTTTAACATAGTTTCCTTAACATATACCTACATATATGGGTGCCTTGGAAAATAATTCTTTGCTCTGCTGTAAGATATGTTACCTTGTGAGGTGAGAACACATTTATTTATAAGAATTAACTTGCAAAATCTCAGTTTATTAGCCCTCAGTGCAATAGCTTTTGCATGTAATGGACCAGATTTCTGTGGCGATTCGTATAATTTGCATAATTCCATCAGTTTGCAAATCAAAAATCAGGTAATGTGTATCATTTTGTTTCAGCTTGCAGATTGGTGTATTGACATTTTTGTGCAAATGAGCAACATTTCTATTATAACATACTTACATATTTAACCAACATATAATTTGCTAGTTTGTGAATCCTTCTTGTGAATATCCCAGAGCCACCTTTTGTTTTGTTTCTTTGTTTCTGCACATATAGTTGGATAGCCTTGGCCCTACACATTATGCTTTAGATTGTTACAAATATATTTTTAAACATACCGGTACTTAACTGGTACTGGAAATGAGCCAGATAGAAAATTGATAGAGATAAATTTTAAGAAAACCTCCAGAAGATAATACTATAAGAGATGGAGAGCAATTATGTTATTAGCTTAACTTAATATGTAACCATATTTTAGTTGTTAATTCTTTTGAAATCGCAGCATTTTTAAATTAAATAGAAAAATAGAAAAATGCTCAGGAAGTGCAATACAGTCATATATTTAACTTCAAAAGGGAATATTTCCCAGAAATTAGTAGAAGTAGAATTCAAAAGTCTGAAGCAACCACAAATTAAGATTTGAGGAACAATTTGAGGAACACACTGCTAAAAGTGAAAATACTAGGTATTACATTGCAACTAACAAATAAATCAATTATGTAAGGAAAAAAGCGAAAGAAATTTAAGATGCAGGTTGCTTTAGTCATAAGTAGAAATCAAATCTATTTTTTGCCCAAGTATTTGAAAGATATCTAATTAATTAAGTTAAATTAACTGCCATTACCTATTAATTTTTTAATGCTACATTCATTTGCAATGCCTTAGGGAAGCACATATATGAAATATATGGAATAATATTCTTATTTGCATAAATACAAATAGTATCCTTTTGCTCAGCCAGAATAATTGATGAAAGCTTTAATTAGACAAAACAGACCATGAATTTGTGAGATAGCTCCATTATTAACATCCTTCCATCTATTATTTTCTTTACTTGTTTAGTTCCGCTTTTATAGTTTTTAATATTTTAATAATTTTTATATAATGGTTTTGGGTAATGATTGTTTTATATTTATTGTTTTATTGGATTGTTGCATGCTGCCCAAAGTCACTTTCCGTGACATGGGCGGTCATATAAATTTGAAATAAATAAATAAAAATGTACAGAAAAACAATAAAAAAAATATATTTTTAAAAAACAGTCTAACACAAATTCTGGCTACATTATATATGTCTCTTTCCACCAAAGTAGCTATATATTTTTAAAAGAAAGACTCATTTTTTTCTTTTACCTTCCTTTTTTCTGGAAATTGTACCTTTAATATGATGTTTTGGAGAACAGTATTAATCCTGTTTTTCCAATCTCCAACCCAACAAACATTTAAATCTTCAGGGAGAGGTCAGAGTATCACATTATATCTACATGACAAAGAGACTCTCCCTTGTGAAGATGTGGATTCTAAATCTACAGTCTGCATAAAGTGATGTTTAGTGGCATTGTTTGACATCCTTCAGCTAACTATAAAACTGCATTCACAAGTATATTACCAATTTTGGAAGAAATGACACCAAGGTTCTGAAGAAAATCTGGAATACCTATTGTTTCTTGAAATAAAGAACTTCAATTTACAATTATATATGGTATATAATTGCAAGTTTCTTTCTTTTTTGTACACAGGTATTGGATAAGAGAATTCTGGATCATGTTTAAAACAGATATCAATCTTACAAATACTATGGAAGAATTTCAGGAATTGGTGAAATCTAATGGTGAGGAGTTGCACTGCCGCCTAATTGACACATCTCAAATGTGAGTGTCAATGCCTTAGTATAGAATCCCCAATAAATAATTTAGATGGCCATTGAGGTGTGTGTGTGTGTGTGTGTGTGTGTGTCAAAGAGAGGGAGGGGGAGAAGTTGGCTTTTTTTTGTATGAAATGACTACTTCATATTATTAAATGGCAGTGGTTAAAACCATACCTTTTTTTAAGTTTGTACTGTATATCTGTGATAATTACAGATAGTCCTTGACTTATAACCATTTATTTAGTGTCCATTTGATGTTATAATAGCACTGAAAAAAGTAACTTATGACCATTTTTCATACTTACAACTGTTGCAGCATTCCCATGGTCATGTAATCAAAACATTCTGGATGTTTCCAATATAATCAGGGATACTTTTTACTATTAAAATAAGTAGTATATTTTTACACTTATGGTGTAAGCCATCCAGAGTTACTTGGAAAGTAAGATGGGAAAGCATATCAATTTAATGAGTAAATATTAATCCACACAGACAAATATTTTTTCAGTGTGTTGAAAATACAAATTAAGCAACCTCTATATGGATAAAATCAGAAAACCCCACAAGAGTTACATATTATATGATTTTAGCTTGATTTTAGCTAATTGCAGAAATTCATGCTATGAATTCAAATCTATTTTCTAGCAATACTATAACATTCATCTGCTAATTCAGTCATTTTTATTAAATAAAAAGAAACAATTTCTAAACTTCTCAACTTTCAAGTACACATAATTTTGCCATTTTAGATTCATCTACTATAGAGATATAAGATAGACCTGCTAGAGGTTATTCAACATTACAGCAGCATTTCTTTTCCTTGCTGCTATTTGCATGATTTTGAGACAAAGGAAAATGCTAGTAAATATTTTTGCGGGTAAAACTTGATTTTCCTTTTTCCTTCTTTGTAAAGAAATGTTCGAGATTGGTCGAGAAAGATAACCCAGAGAATAAAATCTAACAGCAGTAAGAAACGAAAAGTTTCACTGCTCTTTGATCATCTGGAACCAGAGGAGTTGTCAGATCACCTCACCTACCTTGAATTCAAATCTTTCCGACGAATATCAGTGAGTCAATGACTTTTTATAATTGCAATTACAATATATTATAATTTAGAAATAACTTATAAATTATGCAGTTCCTTTGAATAATGCATGTAGTGAGATAAGTACGGTATAGAAAGATGAAGGTAATGAAATGATGGTGCTGAAGTGGAATACGTTTTCCATCTAATTTTCCATTTCTAAGCGCAAGGAAAGAGATTGGGATGAGTGTAAATTGGTGCAAGCTTAATAGGATCCAGTAACCTGTTGTACAACTGACAGATTTCCAATGAATGCAAGGGTAATTAATTCAAATAATTAAAATTCAAATAAGCTCAAAGTTTTATTACGGAAGATATGGAAATTATAAGGAAAGGCTTTCTTTTAACAAGCACACTTCTTAAATATTTTGTTTAGAATATAGAGTCTAAACAAAAGAAATTATTTTTAAAGTCCACATGTTAATCAAATTTGAAGGTGTTGTAAATATCTCCTTTTCATTTGGTCTTGAATTAAAAGTGGTCCAATAAATGCAGTCATATAGGGACTGCATTTATTTATTGAACCACTTCAATGGTTCAGTACAGGCGGTGATGTGGGCAAAGTTAGAAAGTGCACAACCTTCAGTTGTGCGTATTGTTTGTGCACCTTAAAATTTAGTTGGTTGAAACTTGACTGGCCATCTCTCTGATTATCATTCAAGATAATGTTGGAAATAGATCTTTCTTAGGACAAATGACACTGTTGTTATGTCTGTGTGCTTAAGTACAATTAACTGAAATTATTGTTTGGCATGACTGGTTTTCTTCCATTTCTAATTTCTAATTAAAAATTTCTAATGATTTAATTTAGAATACACAAACACACACACACACCACACACACGGGATGTTTTAGATGTTATCCATATGGCTGCCAAGAGTTTTGTTAAACTGTGATTGAATAAATGAAATAGATGATTGGTAATAAGGAAGGAAGGAAACATATTGTATTTGTAAACGACTACAATCTAATAGCCAGTTTGCTCTTAGAAAAAGTGCTTCTACTAATGCGAAGCACAGTCTACCCAAATTTGCCAAATCTTTTTCTTGTTTCACTTTTGTCCATACTACATAAAGAAGGACAGTATCTCTGGAAGGGGAGGTTTGGACTAAGTAGGAGTGGTTAGCAAAAATTATACGTTTTATTTTGCATAAGTCAAAGGGTTTTCTTCTAGCAATGAAACCTGGCCACTTAGCCTCTGGCTCCTTCTCATCCTACCAGTTGCACTGCCTATACTTATGGAAGAACTATCCCATTGAGATTAAAGCTAATAACAAAATCAGGTGAGCCAGGAAGCCTGGCAGGCTCAAAACAAATTGAACTGGCCACATTGAGCCCATGGGGACCAATACATTAGTTTATAGTGGTTTAAACCAGCAAAACTAATATTCATCAGGGAAGCAAAATTGGAGTAGGAATGGTTTCTAAGCAAGGACAGATCGTTTATGAATATTGGTTCTTTATCTCCTTTTATTTGAAAATATATAGCTAAACTGCTTCAAAGCTGTAGCATGAGTCCCTGGCCAAAGAATCAATGTATACTTGTCTCCTCATATGTAAGTTTAGCAATTCAGAAAACAAACTTTAAAGTTATCACTTAGTCATGCGTCAGTACTTTTTATTTTGAAGTCTTGTTTCAGGATTTTTCTCATGTGCTTTATTAAAATATAATGGCCATGGAATCTGGCCACATCCCCATCTTATAAACAGCAATCCATTTAAACAAACTTGATGTTTAAGCTTGTATAAAGCCTATTTTTCCATTTAGTTTAATGGTTATTGGTTAAGAACAACAATGCCTTATCTTTTTAAAAATCAGTCTTGATTGCATTGAACAGGCCACTCAGTTGCATAACAGAGTTGATGATAAATGAATGCTAAGATAATTTTGTTTATGTACAAATGAAAGAACTATTTTATGCCCTGATGTAAAATAAATAAGCATTTGCTTTTGGAAGAACATATTTCAAAGTAGTGTCCATGTTCTGTTGCTTTCTTTTGTTCAGGTTTTCATTCCCATAATAACTGTGTCAAATGTTATAAAAGCCAAGGGAGGACATTTTAAATGAGGCAATATACCTCAGTGTGGATGTTAAAATAGACGGCAAATCTCTGTCTGTAAAAATTGATAACTAAAATAATCTTATTTTAATAGATGATTTTTTGAAGCAAGTTTCACCATGGAGATTCTTAATATAGGAATTTTCATGTGAAAATACTGTGTTCTACTGGAACTATTTTATGTCCACTATAAACAGCTTTAAGGGTTTACAACATTGACATAGATATTTTCTAATCAGTTTTCTAGGTTATTGTTCTCTAAAACTGGCTAACTACCTTCAGATTATATTCTAATAACCCTGTTTCGATTTTCATAAATTAAGTACAGGCAGTCTCCACTTATGACCACAATGGAACCCAAAATTTCTGTTGCTAAGCGAGACATTTGTTAAGTGTTAATTTTGTCCAATTTTACAATTTTTCTCACCACAGTTGTTAAGTGAATCACTGCAGTTATTAAATTGTTGTTAAGTGAATCTGACTTCCCTGTTGACTTTGCTTATCAGAAGGTCACAAAAGGTGATCACATGACCTCGGTACACTGCAACCATGATAAATATGAGTCAGTTGCCAAGCATCTGAATTTTGCTCATGTGACCATGGGTTGCTACAATGATCATAAGTGTGAAAAACGGTCATAAGTCATTTTTTTCACTGCTGTTATAACTTTGAAGATCATTAAACGAACTGTTGTAAGTCAAGGACTACCTGCAGAGGTTACATAGAATAATTTAAAGGAAAACTACATTTGTTTAAGCTGTCAATTAATGGTTACTTTCCCTGAAGTTTCCAGATTATCAAAACTACATCATAAATGGATGTGTGAAGGACAATCCGACAATGGAACGCTCAATCACACTTTGTAACGGTATTTCACAGTGGGTACAACTAATGGTATTAAATAGACCAACACCACAGCTTCGAGCTGAAGTATTCATCAAGTTCATTCATGTGGCCCAGGTCAGCTCTATTATGAATTGTTTTCAAGTTGTTGTAGTCTTTATTTGTTTATTTAATAATTGTTGTTATATTCAATTCACCATAACCAGTATATCCCTCAAGGCTATCAGTGCTAAATGGGGTCTTTAGAAGTGCTGCAATGATCAGTCAATTTCCCTTTTTCAACGGGTTTAGCTGACATTGGCAGCATTGTTGGGATGGGGGCTGAATGGATTGATACTCAGTATTGTATTGTGAGAAATGCCCCAAAACTGCCAAGAACGTTGGTACTACTATCCATAGAAATATGGGAAAAGGAAATGGGCAAGATAAACATATGCCTGGTGGGATGCAGGAATCTCTTGCAGCATGTAGCTTGGTATCCGTCCGTTTATATTAGATATGGTCTGGTTCTTTTATCTTCTCAGATCATGTGTCCTATGGGGGGGGAGTCAACATTAAAAGATCTGTAAACTAAAAATAAAAAAAACATTTATCTAACTCAGAGCAAGTGAGTTAGATAACTACAGAGCAAAAATTTGTTAACACTGAATAAAATGTGTATTAGGAAAAAGTTCCTTTAATTATTATTGAGATAGCAACTAGTTAAAAATACTATATTTTTCATCAAATAATTGTACTGCCTTTTTTTAAATACAGAAACTTCATCAGTTGCAAAATTTCAACACGTTAATGGCTGTGATAGGAGGTCTTTGCCACAGTTCCATCTCTAGACTTAAAGAAACAAGTTCTCATGTTCCTCATGACATCCATAAGGTTGTGCTTTTTCCTGGTTTTTTGTTTATTTCACAATATCCATATTAAAGCTGTGCAAGACGTTTAGAAAGACGCTCTGCAAAGTGAGCCCCGATTTTTTTGAACATAGTCTTCCAAATGTTTAGGCACTTTTCTGTCTTGCCAAGTTGGTGGCAATTCCACTGGAATTTCAGTTTGTCACATATGCACACATGCTGAGATGGTATTTTGTCATTTCACACCTTGAGCCACAGGTTGGACAGCATCTCTGCCATTTTGTTATGCATTCCTGTGAATGATTTGCAGAGTTTTAATTAATACATCATCTTTCATCTATAAGACCATTGAAGACCATTCACCAATATGTTGTCAAAGATGAATACATGATAAAGATTATGAACTTCATAAATATTTAAAAAATATTATTCTATTGAGCAGTTTGGAAATAATGATTAAGTTGTTCTGATCAAAGTTTGCCTCTGAAATTGTATTTTTAAAAAGACATTGTTTATATAGGATTCTGGTATACGATTGCAAAATGCTTAAATATATGTCTTAAATGGCTATAACACTAAGCCATAATTTAATAATATCAGAACATGTCATAATAACTCTCTGCAAAGAGGAATTTTAGACTAACTGAATCTGGATAAGTGAGTTTAATCTTAAATTTGATGACTGAAATTCTAATTTGTGAGGCTGACTTTCAATGGACTATACCAGCGGTTAATTTAAATTGGAAGCAGAGATTTTTAATCACTTCCTTGCAGTTATGTCCAAGGAAGGGAGTTTGTGAATTTATTCTTATTATGCTTAATTATTACTGGGCATTATATCAAAACATAGATGTTATACTTGTATTCCATTGCAAACTTGCTACAGTAATTTATTTATTATATTATACTAAAGTGATCCCAAATTATGAACAAAGCTGACTGAATTTGCTTTTGTTGGTTTGCCTTTAGATATTCAATGAAATGACTGAATTGCTCTCATCTGGTAGGAACTATGATAATTATAGACGTGCTTATAATGAGTGCAGTAACTTTAAAATCCCTATTCTTGGAGTACACCTGAAAGATTTAATTTCTCTTTATGAAGCTATGCCAGATTACTTGGAAGATAAAAGAGTTAATATGCACAAATTGCATTCTTTGTACAATCATGTTAATGAATTGATACAGCTGCAAGAGATAGGTCCCCCTCTGGAAGCCAACAAAGATCTTGTCCATCTCCTTACAGTAAGTTTCTATATTTATAGATATTACTTTATGTCATCTGCTTTCACTGTTTTTAAAGTTAAACAAGCCTGAGCTATTTTAAATAGCTCAAACACTTTGAAAATCTCTGTTCAATTCTATACAATGCAAATATTTAGCTGATAGTAAAACAATTCCTTTCATTTTTGGAAAAAAACCAATGTTAATTTGTTTTCTATATACTCTTTAGTTCCACTACTTTGTGAGTCGGCTGTTACTGTAGTTGCTTAGTACTGTAACACATATTTCTGTAAAATACTTTAGTTAGTGCCAGAAATGGCTTTCATTTATTTTGGATTTCTAAAGATTTAGAATTATAGAAATCGTAAACTACATTGCTTAATATCCATGTCAGTGGTCCCTTACTGTGAATACTGAATGGATAGTAGCTGTATAACAGATAATGAACACATGTAGCTGATCAGTATAAGAAGCTGGTTCAACATTATTAGTAAAAAAAATATTGTGCTCTGAATTGGCTCAAAGATCTTAATCCTAATTATATTTCAGCAAAAACGATACCTGCTCAGAATTAATAGATTGTAATCTTCTACAAAGCTAGTTTAAAGCTAAGTGAGAGTATAAATACAAATGCTTTGTTGTGAAAAATGAAATAGGAATTTAATTAACTAATATTGCTCCTCTAAAAATACTGTCAATATTTTTTAAAGCTCAATTCAGTGATTGAACTGGATCTACACAATAGTTAACATATAAAATCAGGACATTCCTGAGCTAGGCCAGAGTTAATGCTGACTGAACTTTCAGTATTATGATTACTCCAGCCTTTTCTAGCTTGGTACTCTTCAGGTATATTGTGACCAGAACTCCTAGAATTCAACAGATTGGGAGGAATGGTCTAGCCTTCATTATGTCTCCTTCATCCCCATTCCTGGTTCAATGCAGCTATGATAAGCTTCTGGTTTCATTTGAACTTTACTTACGGTTAAACGTAGCAATAATGAGTGGAATCATACCATGCTCCTTGAGGGGAACTTGATTAGAGACTTTATATTAGGATTTGTACAGGGAGTCCTCGACTTATGTTTGGTTACTTAGATGCTGTTCAAAGATACGGGGGACCTGCCTTGAGGCTATTTATGACCTGAATTTAAAGTTCCAACAAATGCCCATCCTCCGACAATAATGTGATCAAACTTCAGGCACTTGGCAATATGATAATTTTCAGTATTCTGATGACCATTTTATTATGGTTTCTGTAAAAACCAGAACTTCTGTTTTTTTTGTTAAAAAATATGCCTTTGGGGAACAGCTGGTTTGCTTAATGACTACAATGACACTTCACAACTTTGGATTTGCTTAACAATCACTATAAAAAAGGTGTAAATCAAGTCGATCATGTAACCAGCAAATTTTATGATTGTCATGACTTACGACTATAATGGGCAGACTCCATTACACTTTTAAATTGACTACACTACATATAGTATCTTATTCTTTTATTTAACTGACTCAAACCCTCTTTTCCTCCTCCGTCTCCCCTCCTAACACACACACACACACAAGTTACTTTATTTTTCAGACTATAAGGCGCACATTAGCTTTAGAGAGAGAAAAATCTGCCTCTGCTGCCTGTTCACTGCCGCCACAGCCTGTTCACTGTGGCCCATTTGCCATCGCCCATTTGCCACTGCCACAGCCCATTTGCTGCGGCCTGTTTGCCGCTGTTCTTTGCAAATGGGTGACGGCAGCAGTGATAGACGGTGGCAATCCTCACCGCCTAGAACAGCTGTCGATGCTGCACCAACCAACCCCCCGCCACAATATTCGCTGTATAAGACACACGGATCCACATTTGTGGAAGGAAGTGCATCTTATAGTCTGAAAAATACGGTACCTCTTTTTGGATCACCTTGAGCAGTAAAAGGGGGAAGATTGTAGGAACAATGAAAATTATATATTAATTTGCCCATGATCCTCTCCTGTCTCATTGTGATAGTTTCTAGAAAACATTGAAATCAGGCACAAGGGAGAGAACTATATAGTTTACAACTAGTAAATGTGAGCAGATGTGACAGAATAAGGCCTGAGAAGAGGTTATTTGACTGAATTAGAAAGTTTACCTCCCATGAACGTGTAATCTATTAAGATTTGAAAGTGGGCAACTTTTCCTCAAAAGAGGTCTGTCACTGCTTGCATTTCCAGAATTTTTTGTTTCCAGAAAAATATATTTAAAATGAGAGTAGAGTTTGAATAAATTGCTTTCGGAGTAAGGTCCAGGGGTGAAATGCTCCTGGTTCGGACCGGTTCGGTAGAACCGTTACCAGACATGTGGCCTGGTTCGCCGTACCGGTAACAATGGCTGGCTGGTCACACCCCAGAACCGGTCCCCGTGGCCTCTTGCTCGCCCAGTCTCCGCTCTGCAGCTTGCCTGCCTGAAGCGCTGCGCCCCTGATCTGCTGCCAGGTAAGCCTGCGAAGTCACGCCCTATCTAGCTGTTCCTGCACCACACCCACCATTCCACCCTGCCTTCCCTACTCCATTTCCCCCCTTCTCCCCGCCATGCTTGCCTGTCTTCCCGTGGCCAGCTTGCAAAGGCTGCTTCAGGCAGGCAAGTTGCAGAGCAGAGACTGGGT
>JANHFT010009533.1:98974-116955 GCA_032467955.1 Pseudoxenodon macrops
TACCCAGTTCCTGCAACCGTTCTTCATATGCTTTAGCTTCCAATCCCCTAATCATCTTTGTTGCTCTTCTCTGCACTTTTTCTAAAGTCTCAATGTATTTCATATAATTTAATTATATTACAACAATAATTATAATAATTTAATATAGACTATAATAATAAGTAGGGGACGTGGTGGCTTAATGGCTAAGACGCTGAACTTGGCGATCGAAAGGTTGGCAGTTCAGCGGTTCTAATCCCTAGTGCTGCATAACGGAGCTCCCATTACTTGTCCCAGCTTCTGCCAACCTAGCAATTTGAAAGCACATAAAAAATGCAAGTAGAAAAATAGGGACTACCTTTGGTAGGAAGGTAACAGCATTCTGTGCACCTTTGGCATTTAGTTATGCTGGCCACATGACCACGGAGACATCTTCAGACAGCGCTGGCTCTTTGGCTTTGAAACGGACATGAGCACCACCCCCTAGAGTCAAGAACGACTAGCACATATGTGCGAGGGGAACCTTTACCTTATAGTAAGTGCAATGCAAATGCACTTATATATTGCAAACATACATTTATATGTGCAATAGCAATATTAGGTATTAAGATATGTACTGTTGAGGGCAAAATTTAATAGGCAGGCAAAAGCAATTCAGTATCCAAATACAATAATAACAACAATAATAACAACAAAACATTTTCATAGCCAGTCAGTCTGCTAGAGCATGAAACATTCCACTGACCAAAGACTTCACTTAACATTTTTGAGGGGAAGAGGCATGTGAAAATAGAGTTTCAAGGAATTTTTAAAATTATGATTTATTAACAATCAGAAGATATAATATATCCAAACCAAAATATTGCCCTGCTAGTGAAATATTTTAGTAGTTACACAATAATCTTTGTGTCATCATTTCCAATCGTCTTGACCAGAACTATCTGTGAGGGCTATAAAACGAGAACTAGAGCTTCATGTGCTAATGGAATCATAAATACAAAATATCCCCAAATCACAAAATATCTAAATTTAGAAACTTCTGACCCACAGTTTCTTTTTAACAAGATCAGCAGTATTTGGAAAAGGCCAGTCCAAACGTCACACCATCAGTAATAATGGCAGGGGAGGATAGTTGTAAATATATTCTGAAGAGACCTTCTAAAGCTGAAGGTCTTAAATAATAAATAATAATAAAGCTGACTGTCTTCTTTGTATTACAGGATTGGGCAATTCCCAATTTGCTTTTGTGACTTTCGGAGTGTTCCTTTCCCCTGTAATGCTTCATTTCTGGTGACATTAGTTATATGCCCCCTCAGAAACAATATTTAAAAAAAAATGAAGGACAGTCTCCTAGTGTGCAGACTTCACAAGTGGCTGAAAAAAGAGGATAGATTATGATCAACTAATTTGCAACTCCCTTTTTGCCTTTTTCAAAGACAATCTGCAAAGAGGTACTTTGCTCTATGGTAGTGGTTAATGATGCTATACAATGTTGTTCTGAAATTGAGATTTTCAGAGACAGAGTATTAATAAAAGTGTTGATAATATAGGAAATTAATTAATTAAAATTACGTGCCACCCAATTCTCAGCAACTCTACATAAAATATATAAGAGAAAAATATTACATAAAGTAGAGTTACCCAAACTATCTGGCAGTTTCACTTTATTAATGGTTAGAAGTACCATACTAAATATTGAAATATTCTAAAAGTATAACTGCTTTTAAACATTTAAGAATGTTTTTCCTCAATAAATATCCAAATACATTTTACTTTTTTAGCCATTGACACCTTGTAAACCACCAGTTGTAGCAGATTGGGCATCTGGAATTGCCCCCAAACCTGATCCAAAAATAATTAGTAAGCATGTCCAGAGAATGGTAGATGTAAGTATGCTATTTTATTTATTATAAACGTTTTGTGTAGTCTTCTGAGTCCTGATTCATGGTATATTGGTTATAGGGGTTCATTGCAGAATTCCTATTTCCATTAGGATATTACTAGAAAATATGTTTATACTACTGCTGTGCTTGTAGATCTTAATAACTTCTTTTTCATTTACTTCATTTCATTCCAGTCCTTTGTTTGGAAACCCCTGTAAAAGCACTTTTTCAAATAAAGAGGCTGGAAAGAAGTATATGGCTACCATATACCACCATCCCCATGGGAATTAGGCCATTATCTACTTACAGTAAATAAAATTTAGGCACTGAGATTCATGAGAAGATGTTTTTGCTGTCTAGTTTAACCCTTTGTCTCAATTCCTGATGTGAAGGAACATTTCTGCTAGCAGCTTCCCATGACACAAACCCACAAAAATGAGTTTCAGAGTAATCTAAATTAACACTTTTTTCCACATGATTGCAAATCTGAGACCTGGCTACAAAACTTTGAAAAATGTAGCTTGAAAATCATGGTGCATAAACTCTGAGAGTAAATGGTTAAGGCACCATACTAGAAAGCAGGAGACTCTTAGTTTTATATTTATTTATATTTGTGCCTTAGCCATAAAAGCAACTGAGTGTCTTTGGGCCATTTCCTCTCTCTCAGTCTAACCCACTTCATAGGGTTGTTGTTATGAGGAAAGATTTGTTGGATATGTTTGCTGCCATGAGTTTTTTTGTAAAAATAATAAAAGTGGAATACAAATAAATAAACAGCATTTTAACAATTGAAGGAAAAGAAGGCATAGCACTGCAGAAAAAGACTTAAGTACTGCATATAAATGAAACACTTTTAAATGCCACATAATTTTTAGTGAATTTAGAAAAAAGGAGAAATTGATTTTTTCATTATATGATACCATTTTTAAAAGTATTTTAAAAGTAAACCATATAAACACACCAAATTTATATAGGTATTTGTATATTAAATGCTATTTCATAGAACTGGAAGGAACAATGTAGGTCATATAATCCAATTTCTTAGTCAATTAAGGGAACTGCAAGTGATATTTGATTTATTTCAACTACAGCTTTTCTTATTTTTCTATTACTTCATGCAGTCTGTTTTTAAAAATTATGATCATGATCAGAATGGATATATTTCTCAAGAAGAATTTGAGAAGATTGCTGCAAGCTTTCCTTTCTCCTTTTGCATAATGGATAAGGACAGGTATTTACTAATAAATTTTCTCTTGATTATATTTATATGTGTATCATTATTCAAAGAAAGTATTGGACTTGTATAATATGTCACAGAATTGTACATACTTATATTGCTTCCTTATTCTTACTTACTTTGAAGCCTTAAGTTTGATTCTCACTGAGGATGGAATTTTTAAGATCATTCCTTGAGCTTTTGACCAGTTGACAAGGCTTGTCCACTCTCTTTGTGTGGTTGTTGGATAATGTCAGTGAAAAGCTTCCTTATCATGCTTGGTTTCAAATAACTGACCTTAGAGCAAGAGATTATAAATGCTTTTATGTTTAAAGGATGCCTAGTGTACATTTTCCCTCCTCCTTTAAGCTTGTTCATTCTCTCAGTCAGACTTAGAATTCATATAGTGCAATTTGAAGGTACTGTGCTGGTAATTATCCCTCAGCCTGCTTCTTTGTTTTGATAATTGTACAGCATGTTCAGGATTTTTTGTGAAGGCTGCTTCTCAAGCTGGTTTTGAAGAACTATTAAGGAGCCCTTGTGATATCCTTGGCAGGGTCGTGTAGGGTGTGTGCTTGTGTGTTTCATGTACTTCTAGATATTCTTTGCTGTGAAAATGAATTTGTGCTTTTATATTAAATGAGCTGGCAGATGTATGGCTGAATAGAAATGAAGGGGGGGGGAGACATTATTAACTCCTGCTTTAGATGTATTAAGCTTCAATTGACCTTTTTGATTGTTTGTTTGTTTGTTTTCAGGGAAGGTCTGATTAGCAAGGATGAAATTACAGCCTATTTCATGAGGGCCAGTTCAATCTATTCAAAATTAGGCCTTGGCTTTGCCCACAATTTCCAGGAGACCACTTACCTAAAGCCGACATTCTGTGACAACTGTGCTGGATTTGTAAGCTTGGGGATAGGGGGTATTAGAAAAGTAAAATTATATATCATGAAGTGTGTAACAAATTGTTATCAGGGACTGTTTGGTTGCAGTAGTAACTCCAGCTTTTTGTTACTATGGAATTTGTTTCATTTCATTTTTGTGCCTGTAATACTTTAATTACTGTTAATCAGAATGGGCCATACCTTTATTATGAGGCGCATGCTTTGCATAATTAAAGTTTTAGGTCAAATTTTAGAGATTTTCAGTTTTAGCTGTAGAGCTTTGAGTTCTGTGAATATATGTAAATCCTGAAAAGTTGCTACTGCCGCACCATATTAACCATTGATCTGATTTAATGGAGACATTGTCCATCATGGAATTCAATAGTATTGAATATAAATTGTATATGTCAACCAATAGATGTTCTTCTAACCTTATCACCTTCTATAAAATGGCTGCATCATGTGTCCTAAAGCTTTAAAATATATATTTGATTGTTGAAACATCTGTATTCTTACCAAAGGAAACTTACTAACTAGTAAGAGCTCTTACTAATCTCCAGACATTTTTTGTTTCATAGTCTTCACTTATAATTTATGGCAGAAGTTCCTTGTAACTTCATGAGAAGAAGATTTAACTGTGCCTGACTATAATACTTGACAGGAACCATTTAAGCCATCTGCTTTAACTTTTGCTATGCATAGGAATCCAAATTGAAGTAACCAGTTGCTACCTAATCTCCTCTTCAACACATGAACAAAACCACCATCACTTTGGTTAATTGTTCTATCACTGTGGAACTGCTGTTACTGTTAAGGATTATATTTAACAGTCAGTACTTTGCCTTCCCTTAACTTAAATCTTTTATTGCGTATCCTGCACTTTGGAATGAGACAGGAAAAATATGACTTTCTTTGATGTGATACCCTTTCAAGTATTTGAAGAGTGCTTTCATATCCTCATCCCACAAAATAATGTTTACTCAAAGCTAAACATACCCACCTCCTTTGATCTCTCTTCATAGTTTTTAGTTTCTTATGCCCTTCTCTAAATCTGTTTCTATTTGTCTGAATCTTTGTTAAAATGTAGTGCCCAGAATTGGATACGGTAGTTGTGGTAGGAGTCTGATCAAAGCAGAATAAAATGGAATTATTACTACTTGTGATTTGGAAATTATGCTTTTTAAAAAATGGAACCTAAAATGTAATTTGCCTTCATTATAGTCAAACCCTTTGCCTTCTTTGCAACTATATCATTCACTTTTCAAACAACTGCTATTCTAAGACCTCTTTTGAAAGTATTTTTGCTAAATCAGAAAGCTCCCTTATTATAACTGTGTATTTGATTTTGGTTTTCTAAGTGAAAAACTTTGTAATTATATTTGTTAAATTTCATTCTGTTACTTACAGTATACCAGTATTTTTCAAACCTACTTGATTATTGTTTTTCATTTCATTTCTCTCAGGTGGTATATTACCTATTCCCCAATTTTTGATATTCTGCAAATTTGATAAGCATTTCTTCACTTCACCATTCAAAATGATAATAAAAAAGAGTAAAATTCCAGGATTGATATTTATGGCACCCCACTTAATATCTTTTTTCAATTTGATAATGAACTATTTATGAATGCTCTGAGTGTGGTTTACAAGCTTTTTAATTTACCATGCCATCCATCCCACATTTAAATAATCTGCGTATTATAGGTATTTTGACAAATTCTTTGCTGAAGTCAAAATATATCTATAGTATTCCTGCAATTTATGAAGGAAATTACTTAAACAAAAAAATGAGTGGGTCTTGCTAGATTTGTTAGTCTGGCTATATTAACAAATCCATGATGACTTTTGATAATTACTGCATTTTGCAATTTTTGCAATGTTTTGTAGACTTATACTTTTATTATTTCTAAAATCTTCTCAAATATTGATGCCACGGATCTGTAATCTCCTGGTTCTTCCTCTTCCCTGTTTGTTTTTGTAGATCAGATTTTCATTTTTTCAGTCATCTGGTCCATTGTTCTTTGAGAATATCTCAAAGATAATGAATGCATAAATATTACTTCAGTATCTTAGGAAGTGATTTATTTTGTCCTAGAGATTTAAACTAATTCAAAATAAAGTAATATTCCTTATCGTGTTTCTATCAGCCTCAAAGTTTAGCCCTTCATTTTATGCTTCACTATTTCTTAGTAGAATGCGTATTTTGTTGAAGAATACTGAACCAAACAGGAATTTGATAATTCTATGTTTGCTTTGTTTCCTGCTACACTTTTGTGTTCTTTATAAAGCAGTTGATTTTTTGTTTTCCACTGTACATATCTGAAAAGGCCCTTTTTGTTATTAGCATTCTTTATTAGCTTCAGTGCATTCTGCATTTTCCCTTTCCTGACACAGTTCTAAAGTTTTCTGGTTATATGATTTATTTGTAATTTGACGTTGCTTTAATTTCTGAATGTATCGTTCTCCTCCTAAATTTCACTAATCTTTTTGCATAGCTACATTGATGTCTTTCACAGTGCTTTTGACGTCTCCTACTTCAGAAATTTGCATCCATCTTGAGTTTTTTTCCCTCTTAGCTTCACCTACTGCGGGATCCTATTATATTGCTTTAAGTTTATTAACATTTGTTTTTTGAAGTCCAAAATGAATATTTGAGAATGCTCAGTTTCAGTTTGTCTTAATAGTAAGGACTTTGGAATTACATGATTTCCATCTGTTCTTTTTACTTTCTTTTCTAAGCCTCCCTAAAGATTAGCGTGAAGTCAAGAATTCTCTTATGTAGGAAACAATAGTCATAAAGGCAAGTCTAGAATTTCCTCCCAACTGAGAGCAGGTAATCCTTCCTCACTACAACTTCACTTTCAAAGATATATTTGCTTCTGGACAGCTTTGTCCTTCTTGGTTGGAACAAAACATTCTAATAGTTTTATTGCTTTGATTTTATCTTCCACTAATTTAAAATCCAGATTTTTTTTACAGCAAATTCATTCACTCAGACTTCTAAACAGGAATGCATACAGTTTAACTCTAATACATGCAGCCTATGTATACCTTACACAACTTATTTTCTGTTGCTTCAGTTCTTGGAATAAAATATATCCTTCATTTGCTATATTCCAGGGATATCAAACTCACGGCCCGCAGGCTGGATGCATCACATGCTGACCACGGCCACACCCGGTTTAGCAAAAGGCAAAAAAGTCACGATAAGTCACCTGACGCCACCGTGACACCGCGAGTTTGACACCCCTGCCATATTCCAATCCTGACAGTCTCTTCAGATGATTCATTATACCTGTTAAATCATATATTTTCTTCTGTACTACAAGCGTAGACTCTTTTTTGTTATTTACCATATTCTGAGCATGAATATGAATGCATGGTAGGCTACCCATTTCTAATACTTTTAATCTTGGAGATTATTTAATAGTATTATTCTAATCTCTCGGTAAAAACAGCTTTATGAATTCCTTGCACTGAAAGTAGATGTAATGTGAGTCAGGAAAAAAGACCAGTATTTAAATCTTGATAATGATCCACAGACCAGTAATTAACTGTTCTTAAACTTGTATAAATTAAGTTGAAACTCTTGGCATCTTCTCTTGATCATTTTAAATCCAGTTCACAAATTAAAATAAAGATGGAATTATTTTAAAATATTCTAAATGCTATGAAAATAGCATGGTTAATAATAATAATGATAACTAAGATAAATATAGAATTAGAATATTTTAGGTTGTGCCCATTATATTGTATTGTTGTTCCGGGGGGAAAGAGGCTTACTTCTTTCATTGGTTTCCTGCATGGTATTTTGCCTACTTATACTGAGGAAAAATACTGCTTTGAAATAGAAATAGCCAATACGTCTTACATTTTTGATGATTTCATGAAACTAAACTTTGAAATAAGAATTGAAATGCAGATTAAATATATGGTTTAACTTGAATACAATATTGTAATGTGTTTTTCCTTATATTTTTTTTAGCTTTGGGGTGTTATTAAACAAGGATATAGATGCAAAGGTAAATAACTTACTTTGAGTTAAATAATCTTTTGATGGCAAATTGTCCATTGTGGTATCCCTTTTTTCATTCGAATAACAGATTTTAAATTATTTTAGGAATAGGATTTTTAGCATAAATACCCTAGAACCTAAAAAATTCCCTATCTACCAGTATATCTATATTGCTCCATTGCTTTGTTCGTTTCCTGGGTAACTGCAAAATCTGGGAAGAAACAATCCGGAAAATATGCAGAGATTGTTACATCAGTTCATGTTCATCTTAGATTATTAACTGGCAGGTGATTTTATTAAAAGGTGTAATTTTACTTTTAGTTAAGTAGCAATGCCATGTAATACTGTTCTATATTTAAAAGTATACTTTAAATGCATTAATGGTATGAAAAGGGCTTATCTCTGGTAAAACCTACATAGACCTGAATTACTTTGGTCTTTTGCAAAATTTGGAAAAAACAAAATAGAGTAACAGAGTTTGAAGGGACCTTGTTGGTCTTCAGGTCCAACCCCCTGCTCAAGTAGGATAAGCCTATACCATTTCAGACAAATGGTTGTCCAATTTCTTCTTAAAAACTTCCAGTGTTGGAGCATTCACAACTTCTAGAGACAAATTGTTCCACTGATTAATTGTTCTAACTATCAGGAAATTTCTCCTTAGTTCTAGGTTGCTTCTCTCCTTGACTAGCTTCCATCCATTCTTGCCCTGCCCTCAGGTGCTTTAGAGAATAGCCTGGCTCCCTCTTCCTTGTGGCAACCCCTGAGATACTGGAACACTGATATAATGTCACCCCTAGTCCTTCTTTTCATTAAACCAACCAGTTTAATTTAGGAAGTAGAAAAGGAGTTGAGATAGAAGAGGAATTAATATGTGGAATTAATATTTTATTTTTTGCCACTAAACTAGTAAGCTGACTTTGTTTTTATTTGTTTCAAGATTGTGGAATGAACTGTCATAAGCAATGCAAGGATCTAGTTGTATTTGAATGCAAGAGAAGACCCAAAATGACAGCTGTGGATAATAGTCCAGCATCAGCTCTTGCATCTAGCCTCTGTCCCATGGGACTTAAAGAGCATATGCATGGTAAGTTCAGTTTAATGAAACATTCTGGTATCATTTGTTACTCAATAGTGTGTCTATTTTTTAAGAATAATAATAGTTAATAGGTAATGGTTTTCAAAAGGGTTTTCCATTGTTAATACATCAGCAAATTCCATCCGCTCTGCAAAAATTCATCAGAGCTTCAGAAGACATATCTACTTAGGAAACAAATGTCATGTGTAACCTTGGATAGTGGATGATCACCCTTTCTATGCAATATTTTTGGTTTTGAAGCCAACACAATTAATTGTTAGTATGAAACCAAGCAAGCAGTAAGTACAACTATATTACAGGGCAGGGAGATGCTCCTTTCAATGTTTCAGCATAAAGACAATGTTAGTAATTAAAATATATTATTTGTAATTAATGTCTGAATTCTAGCTAGAATTCACACAGATTTACAAATCTGTATCATTGAGGTGGTGTTTTTTTTACATCTTATGTGTAATAGATAAACCTTCAGGTTTCTCGGTTCTATAATCTCCCAGGACTTGAAATGGACACCTAACATTAGAACCATCATTAAAAAGGCACAACAAAGAATGTATTCTTCCTGTATCAACCCAAAATGCTCAGGATTCCCACGGAGCTCCTGATACAGTTATACAGAGGAATTACTGAATCTATCATCTGTACTTCTATAACTGGTTTGGTGTACTAACCAAACAAGATAGGTACAGACTTCAACAGATAGTTAGGACTGCAGAAAAAAACATTGCAACCAGCCTGTTTTCCACTGAGGACCTGTATACTGCATGAGCCAGAAAGATAGCTGAGAAAATTATCTATGGACACATCCATGTGTCCAGGATGTGACTTGCTTAATATTATGAGCCAGTATTGACAATGAGTAATGGAGCATGGTCAGAGAGAAGAAGATGCCTTATACTGATGTAAACCTGATCTGTTAGTTCAGGTATCCTCTACAAGGGTAAACCTTTGCTCAGAATTCTTAGACATAGCCTGGAAATAGATGACAAATCCAGGACTGAGTTCTCTTTGAGTGGGCTGACCCAATTCAATGCAGAAAATTGGGGTGTCAAGCATGAATGCTTTTCAGTTCTTCCTGGAGATTTCAGAAATTGAATGTGATTTTAGCACGTGTACAGTATAGATGAACCCAAGTCATTGTTCTTTGTAAAGCATAGATAATATGATAAGATGTGTGATGTAACATCAATTGTTAATTAAGAAATGTTGGTGAAAACAAGCCATAGCTTAATGTCATGTGTGATTTGAGCAAGTACCCTTTATTTAGCAGTGTTCATTATGAGCATGCTATTATATTCTGTTGTTGTTCTTCTGTTGTAAATCTTGCATAATCTTAAACAATCACTAGTAGGACATAACTTTTCTCACCAAAAAGCACTGTAAGGCCAATATTGTTAATATAATGTACAAATTACATGATGAAATGTACAGTAATGCTAGAAAGAAAGTTAAGGAAGTACCGTAAATCGTGCTCTTTAGATATTTCCCTTATTATTTTCACTGAGCACTCCAGAATATTGGGTCACTCATTATGATCCTCAGTGTCCAATGCTTATGTTCTATGTTTTTTCCCACCTTAGGGCTGGAGGAAGGCGGATTTCCATTTCCTAATGGCGAGATGGTTGACCATAATGAAGGCAGCAAAGACAGAACTATTATGCTCATGGGAGCATCAACCCAGAAGATCTCAGTAAGGCTAAAGCCATCTGTGGTACACAAGGGTACACAAACTGATATAATGATGGTGCTCGGTAATGAAGTGTCTAATCTACAAAGAGAGTCTGGAACATCATCTGAAAGTAGTTTTCTCCAGCCGTCTCCTGTGTATCCATGTCCAAGTCCACTTCTTGCCCGGAAAAAGGCATATGTGAAATGGGAAAATAAGGATTGCAGTCAAAAAGTGAAGGAAGATCCACAAACACTAAAACCCTCATATCAAGAACTAGAAAAGGTATGAAACAGCTTTAAAAACTGCACAGAATAATTGAGACTATGTGGAAACCATGTACACTCTGTTGCTCTGAGTTTGAAGTATACAAACAAGAGTACTTTGTTTAAATAGAAAGAAAGTTTCAGGTATACCATCAGCCCTTTAGTACCGTAATAATAAGTGACATAAGTGCAAAGGTTCTGTGGCTAGACTCCTTGAATTTCTGGTTTTAAAATGGCTATTTGAATTAAAAAGGATATTTCCAAAATTAATACAGGTAGTCATCAAGCTACATAACAAACATTTAAAGACTCCCCCTCCAAACTACATATGACCCCATTTAAAAGTTACAACAGATGTAGCGGCCCTGCGGTCATTTGCCCTTATGACCCATCACAAGGTTGCTGCAGCACCCCTCCACTTCTCTCCCCACATCCCACTCCACCAGAACCCAGCAGCTCTTAGGCTCCCCATATGCTCATCGCGCATAACACTTACCTTTCGAAGCTCCTCTACCTCATATTGTGGAAGGGTGGCAGACTGTGCATCCCCAGGATGTAATCCAAATATGGCCACCATTTTGTTCTGTCTGCTTGTCAGCAGGGAGAAAATGGCGACCGCCAGACAAACTGCTTCATTTTGCTGCCTTAGAGAGGTCTGCACAGCTTCAGAAGCTTCTGAGCACCACTGTGCAGACTCCGGTCTTGTGGCAGCAACCTGAATGTGGCTGCCATTTTGTCCCCACACCCACAAACTGGCAAAGCAAACTTGGGGAGGAGGGTGTGGGATCAAGGTTGGCAGGGAAGCAGGTCCAAGACCCGAGGGGACCCCAACGGATTGGACACGGATTAGAGGGTGCCTCAGGAGCTGGAGGCGGCCTGGGACAGGCTATATGTGGGCTGGGGAGATGCTGCAAAATGAACCTGGGACTGCTCCAGGCCTACAAAGCTTTCCCCACCTCTGAGGCACTCCATGAAACATGAGTTATGTGGAGAGCCATTAACCATCACTGCCTTCTTCTTTTCTTGCGGAATGGAGTAGGAAGAAGATTCATCAGTTAAAATAAGGATGTTTTCTTCCAGTTACTTAGAAGATGCTGTTTGCAAATGAAAGCGTGTTTACCAAGCTCTCTTTTCTCAGAGTCAATTGTGGTAATTGCTCTCCTCTTGGGCAAACAACTGTGTATCTTTCACTCCATTTACTGCTCAAGTCACATAATTCTTAAACTTACATGCCATTCAGGCAAGTGTTCCTACTAACAAAACTAAACATTCAGAAACTATTCTGTTCTGATGGTATATTTTTGTTTAGGAAAGAAATGTTCTGACTGCAGAGAATGAAGCTCTCAAGCTGCGCCTTAAACAAGCTCATAAGAAGATTGAATTCCTCAGCATTCAACGAAATCACATACTGGACACAAGGGAACATGGAGATTGCTTGTAGCTTGGAAGAAAGACATAGTGAGGAAAAGGATAAAGCCAGTGGGTTTTTTGAGTGTATTTAAGTGTATGCAATTAAATGTGTGCAGCATGGCAGGAATTTAAAGTAAGATTGTCTTATTTTGACTGCTCTTAGTACTCGTGGATGTATATATTTTATGCTATCGGTTTAACTAGTTTGCCTTCTGTTTGGCTGAAACTACATCGTTTAGAGTTTCTGTTATTTTTAGAACAAAGAATACACCTGTTGCCAAAGTAACCAAACTGCATTATCAAATAGGAATGTGTATCTTGGGCTAATTGTTACTAATTTTGGCAATGCAAACTTGAAAATGGGCACAATTTTTTATTTGAAACTTAACTTCACAAATGCTGCTGCTTGAATGGCATATGAGTCAAACAGCCATTTCCATATTCTTTTTGAATTGGTTGGTCTCTTTTTCAGAGAGGCAGTACCTCTTGGCAGAGGTACACAGAATTTGGGCAAAAATATAAAGATGCTAGCCACAGAGGTACAATCAAAGTTCCAGCTGTTTTTTATGTATATTGCATAAACACACACACACTCTGTGGCATGGTAAAAGATGCCAGAGAACAGTATTCCAACAGTTCAAGTCCTACCACTGCATGATAGACTGAGCTCCTGTCACTTGCCTCGGCTCCTGCCAGCCTAGCAGTTCAAAACCATGTAAATGTAAGTAAATAAATAGGTACCACTTCATGGGAAGGTAACAGCATTCTGTGTTTCATCAAACACTTTGCACTGAAGCATGATGCCATTCTGGCCATATAACTGCAGAAATGTCTTAGGATAGTGCTGGCTCAATGGCTTAAAGAAATGGCGATTACCCCCCCCCCAAAGGTGGCTACAAATAGTGGAGTAAAACCCACAGGGACTCCTTTTCTTTACACACACACATACAAACCAAAGGGACAGAACTGTGATGCTCTTGGCACCACACCCTGCAGTCATCACTATGTGAAAAGATTTTCAACCTGGACTTTGGCGTACTGACATTCTAAAACAAAGTCAAAATTAGCGATTTCACTGGCTATAAATTTTCATGATCCAGCTTTAAAAAATACCTTTAAAAAAATATCCCCAGAAAAAGGCTCCTGATACTGATGGTTTTGATTTAGTTTCTATTGTAGTCAATAGAACCAGATTTCTTTTGCTTGTAAATGTTTAATCAGTTCAGGCTTTCATAGAATACCTTTTAATGAGAAGAAATGAACCAGATTAGCAGCATTATTTTTTACTGTGCCACATAGACCATTTCCCGCTGACAGTAAAGTCAATCCTGGTCAGTTTTGGTCTCTTATGACCATATGCCACAAGCATAAATTAATTGCTTTTGTTCCACTAGCTGGAAGGTACAGGTAATTGTTGACTGTTCAAAGATACAATGTATCTCCCCTGAGTAATACATTACTCAGCTCCAAAATGCTGACGACCACCTCTCCCTGTATATTTACAGACATTTGCAGCATCCTGTGACTACCTGACCATGTTTTAGAATGGTTTTGCTGAAAACTGGCATTTATTTCATGTTTTCAGGAGAGAGAGAAAAGCCTATAGCAAACCATTGCTTTCCTTAAAAGCCTCAGCATTTGCTTAGTGACCATGGTGGCTGCTTTATGATTGCAATGATTGCTATACAGCTGCCACAAAAAGCTCATAAGATTAGGTCAGTCATGTGGATGAGCCATTTTACAACCATCATTAGTTATGACTATGATGGACAGGCTCCATTACAGTCATAAGTAGCCATACATGCAGTGTATTGATACAGCTAGCATACAAAATGAACAAAATGAGAAGAAATAATGTGTAAATTCAATGTGGTAGAAACTAAGAATGAAGAGTTATAGCAAATCATGATTGTGCAAACTAGATTTAATTGGATTTCTTTTCTCTTTTTGCACACTACTTCTAGCTCATTTTCTGTGCTTTGCATAACATTTAGCTTGCACTGAAAAGGAATAGCAAAAAGAAATAGCATGTTGGGTATGTATAGTACATATTTATGCTTATAAATGCAATATTCATTTGATTCATAGTGAAAGGTGCTATACTTCTTTTTCGACTATTGTGAAAGAAAATATTCTCTCACTTGCCAAATTCAGTGTGCAGGATTCCCCAGCCCCTCTGCACTTTTGCCAACCCAACCACTTGTAAATATCTGCATACCTTCCTTGACCTGCAGAGCACATCTTGTGTATATCTCTCTGACCATAATTTGAGAACCACCTGATAAGCACAAGCGATGCTAAAAGCCACATTCATGTCTCATGTCTACATTTCTTTTTTTAATAGTAAGGTTATTAAAAATTGCAATTAAAATTGCAACAAATACAAATTGCAACAATTAAAGAAAAAGAAATATAGAAAAGAAAATATATAATAAAGAAAAAGAAAATATATAAAGAAATTACTCCCCTCACAACACAACAATTATAAACAATTTTAGTAACATATTACCCTTAAAAAATAACTATTATCTTCTTCCCATATCCTATCTATTATCTAGAAACACACAAATAAAATCTCATCATTTAAGTCCTGGTGTTGGCAAAAGTCAATTAAGAATTACCAGAGATAACATATCTATTTTAACCTAGACCAAATAAAGCAAATTTATATGCCTTCATTTTACTTCTAATGTTGATCTTTAGTCCCTTCAAATAATGTCGTAGAACTTGTTTTCTTTTCACTTTTTTCTCCTGTCACAAAATTCTTCAAAGCTTTAATAAGTCTGTCTTGTAAATCCAAAATGGGGAAATTATCCAGTTTACTCTATTGATTTATTATTTGTACATCCTTTGTAATTGTTAAGAAACGAGCTGGGTTTTTTTAAATGTTCAACAGAACATCATTTTCCATGTCATTCTTCACAATTTCTGATTACAAAAGAAAAGTATGCAAACCCAGTGTCCTTTTAAAGGCACCAACTACGATTTGAGCAAGGTGCTCATCTGCTAGAGTTCTAAAGCCACTGGTGACTGCTGTCTTGTAGTCCCCTCACAAGACAGAATTGTCTGGAACATTTATGGGTGATCTCAAATGTTCTTGTCTGGAGAGGAATTACAGCTGGGTTAAGTTTCTGTCTCTTCATTCTGTCATGGTCATTGGCTCTGCTTTTCATGGAACTGTCTTGAGTTCTCAATTTCTTCTCTGGAAATGCATATTCCATAATGATTCTAGAACTGACAAATGACTAGTACACTATAAAATATTGTGTAACACACTGTTGATTTTCATGTAACTTTGGTTCTATTTATTTACAACCTTATTTTAAGGTTCTGGTTCCAAATGTAATTTATTTTTTTTGTACCAATGTATTTCCCCAGCTAAAATGGTATTTGTACTTTGTATGTAATTATAGTTACTCTTTTTTTGAGTAATGTCATTGTAATATTATATTTGTACATTTCCTTGTAAGGCTCAACTTAATTTGTTAGATTCTTTAAATAAGCAGCTTTTGTAATTTAAATATTTTTCAGAAACATTTCCAATTGATGTTAGGTAAGTCTGATTATTTAATGTAAATTATTGTATAATAAAAATGAATCAATGCATGTTTTTTTAAGGTTGAACTGAAAACTAGAAGTTATACACTAAATGTGAACTGAAGCAATGAAAATCACTTGATTACATTTGATAGTTGTCTGTATTTTTTCCCAATATTTGCTCACCTTTAGCAGTCATGTATAAGTCAGCATAGGATACCTCTTTAAGGGGATGCTGACAGATGTGATGTGTGACTGTTCATACTGAATCACCTTTTTCTCCTCAACCTGTTTGTGCATGCACCAAACATGTACCATGTTTCATACAGATAGTCCTCAACTTATGAACATAATTTTGATCATAAATCATTGTGCTTGTAATGGCACCCATGTGACCAGAGATGATTTTTTAAAAACCATTTTTATATTGGACTTTCAGTAAATCACGTTGTCATTAAGTGAATCCGTTCTCAAAGGAATTTTCTTTTTCTTTTTTTGCCAGAAACCAGGAAAAAGCATTGCAAATCAGTTATATGACCATGGGATACTGTAATTGATCATAAATGCAAGCCAATTGCCAAGTGTCCAGAATGTGCTTCTGACCATGGAGGCAGGGGGCAACATTTTATAATGGTTGAAAGTGCTTTACAGACTGTAAAACACCCTTTCCAAAGGCTATTATCATTTCAAATGGTTCTTAAACAATTAGTCATAAGTCAAGGACTATCTCTACACAAGGTGATTCTATTACATGCTGAGAAGAGTAGTTTTATTTGCATCTTGCAAGGAAAATGGAAAGATGGACTGATAAGATTTATATAGACTTTTATATTTTCCAGAATGAGTTTTTATATGATTTAGTGGTGCTTCTCTCCCTAGATAATTATGGATAACAATGCATTTTTGTAGTAATAACTAGCGTATTAGAATTCTGTATAGAAGGGGTCTTATGACTGTCTGAATCCAACCTTCTGATTAATGGATGAATTCAAATTAAAAGTTGGCTTGTCTGATTTCTGCTTGAACACAGCCAGTGTAAAGGCCAAAGTAATTGGTTCCATTATCAACAATTGGGAAGTTCTACCATTTAAGGTTAAACATCCAAGATCCCTTGGCTCAAAGGTTTCTCTTCCAGTTTTCTCATCAAACTCTTCACCCTTTCACCTGTTTTAAGTTTTTCTAAATGTCATGGCATCTAGTACTAGCTTGGGCGTCTATTGAAGTTGGGTCTGACAAATATGGAATGTAGTGGAAGAATTTCCTTCCATGATGTGGAAACTAAATTTATTGATGTGTAAAAACTCACACACCTTTTAAAAAGCCTTGTCTCCCATCAGCTTGTAATTAACTACAATTCTAAAACTCTGCATTGACGTCCAGAGAAGTGCAATCTAATGACACAACAATAGACTGTGGGGGCAAAAGCCCAAAGCCGCTCTGTCTTGCTAAAGTAGAGTTGGAGCTGGTTCCTCTCCACCCAGATCCTCACAACCTCCAGCTGCTGCGCCAGCACCTCAGCAGAAGCATCTGCCTGGCTAGAGAATAAAGATGTATAACTAGCATCAATATCATACTGTTGATATTCCACCCCTTGCCACTGAATGACCTCAGCTGGCAGTTTCATTTAGATACATATTAAAGGAAGCCTTGATTAGCCAAATCAAGAGGTGTAAATTCCAATTCAACTAGATATATAGTCAGCCTCTTCAATACATATACTGGTATATTTACCAATACAACTGAGACAGATTTTATTGATCATTAGTGACTCCATTTCTATATAAGTTATTTATTAACCCTAACCCTAAGGAAGACAGAACTGGGAAACTAAGCCAAGCTATCATATATTGAACCTAGTTCTCTCTTTTGCACTTACCTTAACCATGTCATGCTTATGGGGAGTAGATTCTGTGACAATCAGTAGGATTTACTTCTGAGTAAACTTGGATTAAGTAATTTATTTATTTATTTATTTATTTAATTTATATACCGCCCTTCTCTCGAAAGACTCAGGGCGGTGTACAGCCAGTAA
>JANHFT010009533.1:135569-165167 GCA_032467955.1 Pseudoxenodon macrops
CTATCTATCTATCTATCTATCTATCTATCTATCTATCTATCTATCTATCTATCTATCTATCTATCTATCTATTCATTAGGACACCAAATTAAAAGACTCAAGGCAGTATATAAAATTAACAACTCTATAAGAATACACAACCAAATACAGAGCATTGAATACCAGAGCATTGGGGAAGTAATGCAAGTGAAAGAATTTCAACCATTCAGCATCAGCCACATAAGGCCATAAATTTCTGGATCTTTGGAAAGCCACGTTTTAAAAAGCCTTCTAAAGGATAGCAGAGTCAAGTCAAATGGACCTTGGGGAGAATGGTATCCCAGAAGCATTAGTACAATTGTGCTAATTAGGTTTTCCAAGTCCTGCCAAATGCAACTGCTTTAATGTCTAAATTTCACACAGCAAATCATCTTGGTAGTGTTTTCTCCATTTGTAATCATCCTCATATTCACCTGGTTTTTAAAAAAACTTTGGTATTGTCTTTATATCAGGAAAAGTACCACTGTTTTATGCTGGTTCTAGGACTGCATGGTTTGAGTTTACTGTATTTTTGCCTTTTATGTTTAATTATTCTTTTGATAAACTATCCTGGGAATGAGATTGAAGTATTTTTATTACAAAGAAATGCCTTTCTGGAGGAGAAAAAAATGGCCCCGATGAAGGTTTATGTGCTTGAACAAAGTTTCTCAGTTCAGCTTTTGTAGTGCATGAAATTGTTATATTTCGGGGGGAGGGGAGGTCCTAGGCACAGTTCTGTGTTTAATATTAAAATTGAAGCCCCTGAATAAAAATATAGCAATTTATAATTAAGACAGAAAAATAAATGAACCACAAACTGGGACTTCATATTTCTGAACAAACAATGAAAAAATTAGTACAAAGTAGAAAAATAAAATAGTACTGCAAAAAACATGCTGAAGTTTGTACATATTATCAATATGTCTGTATTCAAAGAGGTTATTTACATGTGAACAAACCTAAAGAGATATAAATTTCAGATGGGATTACATCAATCAAAGACTCCATTCACAGAGTCTCAAAGTGCATAGCAGTCTGTATGTCACAGAGATTACATATCTCTATGTGATATGCACCCTTCAAATAAATAAATATAGCCACCTATAAACCTTTCTCATATTAGCCATTCTCACCATGTATGCCTAACCTGTGTATATTTCTAGAAAGACCTGAAGTTTTCTACCATAGCTTATATTTTTCCAATCATGACATCAATATACTCAAATAATCCAATATGCAGGAAGGCCCTCAATTTAACTCAAAAGTCTGGCCAGGCTCAGTCTGAGATTCATGAAGTTGCTCCCTCAGAAGCTTCATTCGTAAGCTCCATGGTAAACTCAATAGGGATGAAAGCCCATTGGATATGGCTCTGTTCTTTCTTTCTTTTTTAATAATTTGTATTAAGTCTTTTCAACATTTAAAATCACATATTCACTTTTACAGCTACCAATTATCGGTATCCATCCTAATTTCAATTTTCCTAATCTTAGCCTATGATTTTATACATTTTGTAATTTCTTAGAGTTATCCATATACATAACATTCTACTCTTCTATATAAATATTATATAAATATGGCTCTATTCTTGATGTCAGTTGTCCTCTAGGTTGTTTACCAGAAGGGAAGATGCTTTGGTTGATCTAGAACAGGGCAAATTCTGGGAGTTGGAAGTTCACAAGTCTTCAAGTTGCCCAGGTTGGACGCCCCTGATGTAGAGAATGTGCAGTAATGAAGTTTCATGTTTGTGAGCTTTGTTTCGTCATGCATGACTTTTTCTCAATGATCATCCCGTTTTCCTAGGGTATGTTGCTTACGTGACATTTTACGGTTTTGTTTATTTATTATTATAATTAGATGCCATAGACGTCTGAATGAGATCAAGATGAGATACACGTATTTTCATTTGGTAAATATAGCTGTGCTCTGGAAACATACCGACTACTCATCACTGAGTAAGCACCAGCAGTATTTGTCAACATGGAAATGGGTTTTGAGACATGTTTAACATCTGAATCATAGATCCCCCTTCCTATTCTCTTCGAGAGTAAATTGCCTTTTGGGGTAGGTTGTCAAACATGTTAGCAAAAATGTAAGTTTGAATCTGCTTGTAATGAAAACTCTCCGGGTGATTATGGACCAATTATATATCTGCCTGACCTCTGTTGCAGGGCTGTTGTTCAAATACAAATTAGAATTCCTATGTACACTGCCTTGAACTTCCACAGGAGTTGTTTATTAATAAATAGATCTGATATGCTTATAGAGCTAATAAATCTTATCTCATTGGTCACAGTCTATGGTTTCAGAGACAGTTTTCCAGCCTTATTGAAATGTTATATAAGTAATCTATGGAAAAGCAAGGGAAAAGAAAGTTAACACATACTTCTTGTCTTAGCACTCAGTGTTTTTTTTAAATTAATTTATTGTATTACATTAATTTGGAGATGTTTCAGAGACAAGGAAGACATAATGCAACAAGCTATTCTCTTTCAAGGAATAGGAGGTGAAAACTGTGAATGTAATAAGTTTTGCGGCTAGAAAAACCTGTAAGATAAATGAATGGGAATATTAAAGCCAGTAAACAGAGACCCTATTCCTAAGAGTTAAACTGCAGATAAAATCGTCCATGAATACTGGCTAATAGCATTTGGAATTCAACAAAATGTACAGTTGTCCTCGACATGCAACCAAAATAATTGAGCCCAAAATTTTTCTTGCTAAGTGAGACATTTGTTAAGTATGTTTTGCCCTATTTTAGAAGATTTCTTGTGACATATTTGTTAAATGAATCACTGCATTTGTTAAGTTAGTAACATCGTTATTAAGTGAATCTGGCTTCCCCATTGGCTTTGTTTGTCAGAGGTGTGCAAAAAGTGATCACATGAGCCCAGGACACTGCAACTGTCATAAGCACGAGGACATTTTGTACTAAAACATTCACCCCCATCAAAACCGATAGGCAGTCTTCTCTGATCTGACAACCCGTCAATTGTAGTCCCCATATTTCCAGATAACGGGGCTCAGTGGATAAGAATCCTGAAAGCTGAAATCCCAACACATATGGAAGACCTCAAGTTGGGAAAGACTGGTTCTAAATTTGTCATTAGATTTTCCAAATAATCAGGACATCCATTTCAAGAAAGCATATATGTTCCATTTGAAACATAATTAGGAACCCCCCTCTCCCTAAAAATAAAAGAAGTTCTATAGGTAAGAACAGGGGTGGGTTCCTCTTACTTTTCCTATTGGAAGTGTGCATCACTTCCGGGTATAAACCTCTGCGCAGGCGCAGAAGGCTTTGTGCATGTGCAGAGGGTTGTTTTTAGGCCAATTTTAGGCCGGAGCACTGATTTTGAGCCGGAGGACCGGTTCAGGGGCGTGGCTGCCCGCCTGTTGCTGCTGGTTCGGCGAGCAGGGGCAAATTCCTGCTACCGGTTCGGGGGAACTGGACCGAACCAGCAGCAACCCACCACTGGGTAAGAGTAGAAATATAGCCTTGGATGAAGAACAAAGGTTTGGCTTAATTTACAACAAGCACATGACTGAGGTCATTATGGAAAGAGAACATTGGACTTACATGGCAAGTGACTCATTGGTGAGCACTGTTCCACCACGCAGTCTTAGTCAGGCATTTTTGCTGTTGGCAGAGGAACCGAACTGTCATATCTCATGCTGTCATATTTCCCATTACCCTCAGGATACAGGTTATTGCTAATGCAGTTAATTGATCTCAAAATATACAAAAGCATTTCCCACTTTTAAAACAAACAAAAAGACTATGAGCAAAAAGGAGAAGGGAAAAAAGAACTTACCGTTAATGAGTTTTCAAAACTTAGTAGGTCAAAATGTTAAATATAAATTCACCTAAGAATTAGAATGAAGACTGGAAAGAATATGTATTCCTTAATTTTTTTAGCAAGCACTTTACAATATTTTCTGTATTTATTCCCACGTGGTGACTTGGCAATACTAATATGCATGCTAAAAGATTGGCATAGTATCCATCAAGTCAATCCATTTCTGTCACTGCTGGGGATGCATATGAACCAGAGATCTTAAAATAAAATGAAAATTACTAGGCAACATTAACTGGTTTTGCCGTTACAACTTTTGAATTAGTTATATGAATACGAGTCATTGCTGATTCAGAATGTGCATACTTTATATGGGAGGAACAATATTTGTATGCATTTGTAAAAATAATGGTCTTTACAATTTTGCAGCCTATGACATTGCAACAAATGCCATGCATTTATTTTCACAATGGCTGGAGGCTATGAGAGTCTGGATGGGGAACAACAGGATTCAATTAAAACCTGGCAAGACTGAGTGGCTCTGGATTTTGAGGCCCACTGGTTCTAGGAGAATGCATCTTTGGTGTTTGATGGGATTACACTTCCCCAAACAGATTCAGTGTCCAATCTGGAGATCCTAGACTCACAACTCCTGTTTGATGAGCAGGTGGTAGTTGTTGCTAGGAGGACCTTTTCATAGCTCCATCTTATGCACAAGCGGCCCACTTTCCTGGATCAGCACGCCCAGCTCATACTCTAATGACCTCCAGATTGGACTACAGCAATACACTCTTGTATGGGACTGCTCTTGAACAATATCTGGAAGCTTTAGCCGGCATGGAATGCAGTAGCAGGGAAAGTTATATGTGCTCCTTTTGTTGCTGTTGTTAGTTACGAAGTCACAGCGCAAATTACACCTCTGTTCTATGAGCCGCATTGGTTGCCAGTTTACTTCTGGATCCAATTCACATTGTTGGATTTAATCTGAAAAGTCCTTCATGGCATGGGACTGGGTTGTCTGAGAGACTGCATAGGGAAGAAGTGTCAAACCTGCGTTGTCATGTTGTTGTCCTGTGATGTATCACGACTCCCACTTTGCTAAAATGGGAGTGGGCATGGCCAGCACATGACGGGCCATGAGTTTGACACCCTTGACCTTGGCTTTGATTGTATGTACACACAAACACACACACACACTATTTATTTCTTAAAGCAGATTTCAAGATTTTATATGTTTTTATATTTGTGGTTTTTATCTAATTATTGTGTGCCACTATGGGCATCTATACAAATTTGATCAATATTAATAAATATGAAACATGCAAAGATACACCAGTTAATACATGGCACTGTATAAAGAAAGAAGGCTTTTTCTAGCTAAAGCCAACGGTGTCATTTTGTTGTTATAGCAACACAATATGCTAACATTACCTCTTCTTTGATGCAGAGTATAGAACAGAATTAGGACAAGTGCAACCCTCAATTTGAGTACCCAATTCTGGAGACTGGGATACCTCTTAAAAAAAGGATGTGGCTTAATAAGATTGTTCACTTCTTCCATTGAGCAGTCCCAAAATGAACATCTGTGGAGGAGAATCCTTTGTGAAATGAGATAGAATGAGATATAAAACCTAGGTGAGCATCAAGCATTCTTTCTTTCTTTGTTCTTTGAATAGAGATAGATCCTGATTCATTAGCTTTCCTAATTTTGGATGTGTTCTTGTATTTACAGCTAAATAATTTTCACCTTACCTGAGGCCACCCTCTCATCCAGGATTCTAGCCAATTTTCTCATCAACAGAACTCCAAAACTCTTCCTACCTCAAACTTGAGAAGTCCTCTTCCCCCCACTTTTATTTACCTTCAAGGATCAGGTGATTCCCTTGAAGGCCAGGCTGTCTTGAGATTCAAAAAGGCCACTGCTCCCTAGCATAGCTTTTAATTTCTTTTCAAAGATAATTACATTTCAATGGCATGTGCATTTCATTATTAATTACATTAATTTTCATACATTAATATAAGAGCTGTAAATGCTTGAGATGTGTAATTTCCAAAAACTACATTTTGTATGCCTGAGACACACAATACTTTCACCAGCAGAAAGGCAGGTTAAACAAACAAACAAACAAACAAACAAACAAACAATCAAACAACAGGCTGCAGGTGTTTGCTAACACATGTTTTATGCTTTTAAACATTAACTGAAAGCTGAATATTTGGCAAGCTCTCCTGATGAGCATGGTCTCTGTGGCTTTGAAAAGTCTTACCTGATTAACATGCAGACCCCAGAGGGTAGCATTAAAAAAAACCCTTGAACTTCATGTTATTCTCTTTCTGCTTTTCCTGTGGCTCATCCACAGAAAATACCTCTCTTCCTTGGGCCTTTTGCCCCGCATCCCATTCTTTTAATGGAAATAAATTAAAAGAACTGAAAAACACTTCTGCACATTGCTGTCTCCTGAGATGTAAGTCCAGTTGAACTCAGCCGAGCTCATAAATCAATAGGGGTTTTGACAAAGAACTGCAGTGTTCTGCAGAGAACAACAATATTTCATTGTAGACTTTGAGAAGCATCACCATTATCAGCGCAAAGGTTGAAATCTGTGAGAACATATAACAAACCTGTTGATCCTCTTCTCTCTTCCAGGCTTATCTGGGCTTCAAGGTCTTTTATCCCTTTGTCTACCATCGGAGGAATGGTTGATGGGAACTGTGTGAAGGTTTTCTTGGTGGTTCTTCTACCCTTTGGAGCATGATGCCAAGGAACAAAAGAGAAGCTTTCTGATATTTTTTGCTGCAGGCAAAGATAATTTTATTCAGGAGTGCTTCACTTCATGTCTTTCAACATCTACCCTTGTGCTTTAAAAGATGGACAAACATCTCCCACACTTATTATATAAACTTGATGCCTTTACATTCAGAGAAATCTGATTTCTTCTACATTGGGTCCTCTTCCCTTTTCTATATCTATTTTGAATCAACTCTATAACAACTCAAGATAGAAGTTTGAAGATATAAGTGTTCTGCCTAGTTTCCCATTCATTTCCAAGACCAATATGAGGTATCAGCTTTGAAGTACAGTACTTTTTATGCATTGAACCTCAGTACCAATGGAGTGGAATTTATTTACTTCATCTATTTGGCTACAGAAGTCATTTTCAAAGCCCTTCTCTATGGGCTACGTCATTCTTAAGCATGGACTATTTGAGAATTATTTTTAGCAGTACATTATTGCTCCCTGAAGAACTTACTTGGAATTGCTTATCTTTTTATCTCCAGGCTAAAACGTTTGTATTTCTCCCGAAGTTTCAAATGTGTTTGTCATTGGCTGGCTTTAAGCTTTAAAAAAAAATCTGTATTTCATCTGCTTGGCTTTATATACCGGTAACTGTCTTTGTATGATGGCTTCAGATTTTCATCATTGTTTGGATTTATGAATTATAACATTGTGTGTTCCTGCTATATAAGTGAGTAGAGCGCTTGTTTTACATGCATCATACAAGGCCTTGCAGAAGGTAACAGACTCATCTTGCCAATTTAATAGAAATGCTACATAACGCTAACAATTGTCTGCAATATTTTCCTGATATCCTACTCAGAATAGTTCCCCAAATTGAATGCAATAACCATGACTTCACTCTGTTTAAAGTCCTGATAGCTTTATTCAGATAATTGCAGAAAATATTTAAAACTGTTTTATGTTATTATCCAGTATGTCAAATTCCAACAGCTTTACTGTAGTAACAAAATAGTTAAAACTCATATATATTTACATTATGTACTCAAGGATAGTCAGTTATATTTTTTTATACATAAAGAAATACATATATGACATGAAATTGAAACTAAGACCTACATTGTTTAATATAGATATACCAATTTTTAAATGGAAATAATCTGCAAGTGAGGCACTTTCTGAGAAATGAAAAACAAATGGCATATACCAAAATAAAATCCAAAAACAAAAGGGAAAAACTTTATATATAGGTTACATTGCACCTCCCAATATAAAGTTCTTCCACTGGATCTTTTTCTATTCCCATAGCTAATGTCAACTATTGAAATTAAGCATCTTTGGGGCAAAATGTCATTTAATGCTATTTAAGTGGCATTTAGTGCCAATGCTATTGAAATGGCATTTAGTGGCACTAAAATGCATATGGATATTTTAACCATCCACTTGTAGTAATCACAATACTTATGTGAAATTTGTGAATTGTAGCTTCATGTAAAATAAATTAATAGAAACATTAGGCACTACTCAAATGAGGGTTAAAATTTTCTTGTGCAGAGGCAAAATAGGAGTACAAAAATTTAGAAGGAACAAAAATGTGAACTATCTCAACGTACATCTTCTGAAATTGCTACCGTGGATGAAGAGGACTCAGGAACCAAGCTGGTTAAGAATGGTTCTATCCTTGCGTTTTAATGGTAGCTTGCTCCGAGTTCAACCTTCTCCAGATGTGTAGGATTTGTGAGCATAGTCTTTGTAGGATACTGGATTTAAGAAAGGATATTTGAGATGTTTGTCAGTTGTTTTTACCTTATATTCCAGTTGCCTGTCAGTGTTCCAGAACAGCAGCAAAACAACACTGCCAACCTTGCAGAAACATTGATTCAGACATTAAACCTTTATAAGCTGGATGTGTATGAAAATTCATCCTTGACTTTAAAGGAGAAATAGGACAAGCTTTCTGTGATCCACTGCAAATCTTCTGAGTTACTTATTTTTAAATGATATGAGAGAGTGTGGGTGTTCATAGCTATTATTTGGGGACATTCTCCAAAAAAGCATTCAGGCTTCCTAGTTTCTTCCCAAACTCTTCTCCATAAACATAGATCTGATTTTTGGTGAAATGGAAATAAGGTCGATTAAAGAATATATTGAGTCTTAAGAGAACTTTCCCAGAGAAAAACAATCTTAACTTTTTAAAGTTAGTCTATAACTATGTTTCTTGAAGCACATGGATTTTGCATGAAAATATTACAACTGTATTACTACTGTATCACAGAAATCTGTGATTATCAGTTTATTGCCCTTTCAAAAATGACCTTTACATTGAATTAGAAAGAATGAAATTGCAAATGCTAAATAAGAGGAATTGACCTCCTCTGTAGAGCCAAATGCCAGAAAATATCTTCTGTACTCATGGTCTAGTTTGTGAGTGGGTACATTACATTACTTTAGGCTTGTCTATTTCATTTCTCTAGAACCCCCAAGGTCTTCCAAGTAAACCAGCTGGAGCTTGCAAGCAAACTGTATGACTCATAAAGCTACTGTTTCGCTCCCTCCCACCCTTTTGCAGTTTCTTTCAATATCCTAATTTAGCAGGAAGGGAGAGTTTTGTCACGATTGTTGAATTAATACAATAACAGAGTTCGAAGGGACATTGGAGGTCTTCTAGTCCAACCCCCTGCTTATGCTGGAAATCCTACACCACTTCAGACAAATGGTTATCCAGTAAAACTTCCAGTGTTGGAGCATTCACAACTTCTGGAAGCAAGTTGTTCCACTGATTAATTGTTCTAACCATCAGGAAATTTTTCCTTAGTTCTAAGTTGCTTCTTTCCTTGTTTAGTTTTCACCCATTGCTTCTTGTCCTGCCCTCAGGTGCTTTGGGGGAATAGCTTTGCTCCCTCTTCTTTGTGGCAGCCCCTGAGATATTGGAACACTGCCATCATGTCTCCCCTAGTCCTTCTTTTCATTTTTTGAAACCAGAAGTTCTTGCTGATCTGCTGCATATTACCTGCATATTTATGACCAGATCCTGGTATACTTTTGCCTACCTGGTGGAAGATTATACTAAATTAATGCTTATAGGATTGTATGACTCGTCACAATTTCTAAATCATGTTTGTCCAGCAGGTGGTGCCCGAGTAACAGAGCTATTTTCACGTAGAATAACCTAGGAAGAACTTTCCCAACCTTAAAAAATATAATTCAGAGATTTATCAAAACAGGCAACTTTTATCTATTAAAAAGCGTCTGAATTGATGTTTTATAAAATACAGCTTTTCATCATACTTTTCTGGACAAAGGAGGATGAAAAAAAAAAAAACAGTAACAAGAAGTGCATCCAACATACGGATAAACATCCACTGAAAAAGTATGATTAAGCACTATTAAATAAACTCATTAAATAATAGGAGAGGGTCAGTAGATTGTTAAGTTAAAATCTAATGGTTATTCTAAGAAGGGACTTTGCTCTAGTCCTACATTAAATTCCAAATACCTCCATTAAAAAACAAAACAAAATATATATCGGACCAATGCTGTTACGTCAGATGATTTCGGAGGGGAGGAGACCTAAAATCCTATAGTATTGGGTTTGCATTTCAGTGCCTTCCCCAAGAAGGAACATAATTTATTTAATAAAGGATAATACATGTTTACCAGCGAAATTTTTAAATACATACTGAAATGAAGGGAGGAAAATATATACGTCCCAGGATAATGTCCTTTGGTCTCAGGGACCGATCCAGATTGGATCCTGCAACACACTGAAATGCATGTTTTCAGAAAAAAGGATTAAAGCATATATATATATATATATATAATTCCATGTGAAAAACACTACAGGAACCAATGTATTATGTTGATTAATGCTCATCAGACAGACTCGCTATATCTTAAAATATCTAAATATGTATGTGTGCAAATATATACGCAGAGAGAGGTCCAAATCACTTTCTTGGTCAGTCAGCAAGTTCTTTTTGTGGCTATTTGTTGCTATGCCCCACTTTTAATAAAAAACAGAATGTTTTAATCCTTGCTATTCACAATTCATGCTGTTCTAATGCCATTAATGAAATAAAAATTAGGGATTTTCTCTCTCTTTTTCTGTTTGGGAAAAAAAATGAACATTCTGCCTAGGCAACCAAGTTAGCCGACTAAATGACTATATGAAGCATGAAAGACATCCTATGCAGCAGTTTTTAAAGATCTAAAATGCAGGAAAGGTAACTGCTGCTAAAGAATCACGTTTGCTGACTTAGGTCAGGGGTCAGCAACCTGTGGCTCTGGAGCCGCATGTGGCTCTTTCACCCCTCTGCTGTGTTCCCTGTCACTCAAAATATGCGTCACAACCGCCAATGTGCGGCACGTCATTTATTGAGCTTTTCAACCCCCCACAGGCCAACCATGGATAAATCCAAGAAAAGAAAAGTTTCAGAAGAAAACAGAATGTTTAATTCAATTACATATGCTAGTTTTGTGGCTGCTCAAGAAATAGTCAGGCATAGGAAGGGTTTTGTGGCTCCCGGTGTTTTCTTTTCTGTGGGAAATGGGTCCAAAAGGCTCTTCGAGTGTTTAAGGTTGCAGACCCCTGACTTAGGTTGTTTATTCTAGATAAAAGTACAAAACTAGAAAGAAGCTCTTAATTTCAATACTTATCAATATATTTATCTTCTTTTCAATGTGAAATAAATACTTCAAGATGATCTATGTACATAATGTTGTCTGTTGAAGCTGTTGTATAAAATATAAATGCCCCTTTAAAAAGATATTTTACAAACAGTGTTATATGTACAATTGTTTGGTTTTGATGTCTGGACTCTGGGAAATGTAGATTGTATAGTGGAGGTGGAACTGTATGATGGAACATGATCCAAAGAAAACAAAATCAGCATGTATATTTTTCTGAAGAAAGACAGATATTAAAAATTGTGAAATTTTAATTTTAATCCAAAAACATATTAAAGACATATTTTACTCCCTTCTCCACACCCTTTAACCTTTTTGAATGAATGACTGCTCCACTGCTTTAAACTTTTATTAATAAAAATCCTCTATGCTTAATTATGTTATTATGCCATATGATAGATAACATTTAGGAATTACCAGAAATGGCATTTAGAACACACAGCCAAATGTTAAGTTAAATATATTCATTAATATGCTACAACTCAAAGACAAAATAAAATCCATTTTCATTCAACAAGAAATTAACTTGTTTTTTCCTACCTGGACTACAATTTGTCATATAGCATAAGTTTAACTTGTGGTAGGTCAAATAAAAGTAAAATAATGGAAAGATATAAAGAAATAACTGGCACCAAGTTGAAACAAAGTTATAAGCATATATTTTAAACAATTTTGAAGTGGTAATTTTCTCTTCCCAAACATCTGTCATCAACGTTTTTAGGAGGAAATCCTAAAAGAAAATCTGCTGGCTGTGAGAAAAGGAGGGGTAAAATCTTGCCATTACATTGAAATTAGAGTTATTTATATATAAAAATAAATGTTATGTTCTCATAAGAGCATTAGACAATTATATCTGTGCTTAACAAAACATTGGTCATTCAAGACTACAATAATTAATATTTAAAGGCTTTCAGATTACCAGAATGTACAGAAGAAAATTAATACAAAAATGTAGTTGAAGGGAAATAAGACTGAAAATATTGATTTCTCTATTTGAATAAAAATACTAAGTATTTAAAACTGAGAAATACTATCACGGAATGTGCCTGGAAAACAAGATCCATAACTGCTGGATTTGAAAGTGGAAGAAAGGTTTAACAATTTGTACCGTATATTTCGTTAAATATAAACATTTGTTATTTGTACATAAAACTGTTTCCCAAAACTATTTATAAGTAATTTAGTTGCACTGAAAATCAATTTAATTTTTCATATCTGCCAAGACATTAACTTCCTTTAGTTCTCAATCAGCTTTCCCTAGTGCAGGTTTAGTTAAGTTTTCTGTCAAATGGATTATTTCAAAAGAGTGTAATCCCGCCCCATCACCTATAGCACAAAATGTACAGAGTGCTGAAGTATGGACTAGAGTTTATACTTCTTTCAAAGACCAATCGGAAGGAAAGGCTTTCAGGTTGCAAGAACTCCTTCACCACTTGTCCTATGCACTTAAAAAGTAGATTAGGCATGGCTTGCATTGGTCAAATGCCACAGTTCTGACACGTCTTCCACAAGAGGCCTTTCCTATAGCGTGGGTTTTCCCTTCTGCATGCCAAGTGCTTCCATGAATTAGATACTTCCCAGCAATAAAGACTTGTCAGCCCATTTTTTGCACCGGACTGCTTCAACCTGCAGCTTTATGTTTTCCTCCACAGCATCCACAGATTTCGCCACAGTGGTGGCACGCTCTCAGCGGGAGGTAGCAGCACATACATGGCGCAATGAACGACAAAGTGACGAGGGCCAGCCATCGTAGGCAAAACTTGTCGTCACTCGTGTCGCAGGAGCAAGGGTCAGAGAAGTCCCCTTCGGAGTCTGACATGCAGTGGTAGAGCATGCTCTCAGCACAAAGCATGCAGCTAACTTGGTATATGCATCTTCTAATTGGGTCTGGAGCATCTTGGCATTTGCCCCGGCCATTCTCTTCATGGTTAAACCTCTCTTGACAGTATATGCATCGAGAGCGCTCACCATCCTCTTTCCTTTTTTTTGATTTTTTCAATTTGATAGAAGAAGGCTGCGTTTTGAGTACCACAGAACTCTTAGAATCTTTTAAGGAATTCAGTTTAGGTCCATCTCCGGATGGGTAGAGATAGTCTGATTTTTTATGGTCTACTTTAGGGCAGTGCAGCGAGGAATCAATTTCATCCCTATCCAAGTCATTTTTCCACATATCAGGATGCCGATAGTCTGCATAGCGACGTATTAGAATATCACGAGGGTTTATCCGAACAATTTCTTCTTCGTCCTGAAAAGTGACGCTCCTGACTGGTTTCTGGGGTATCTACAAAAGGGGAAAGGACACAGAAGGGAAAAGAGGAGCCTTTAATATTACACGTAACCATAACTGATGACTGAGTGCATTACTTCAAACAAGCAAAGTATTAAGTGGCAATACCTTACGTCTCAGGACATAAGTTCTTAAACAGGGCAATTTATTGAATATGCAGTATCTGCCATATTAAATGTTTTTTCAACAGTCCAAATAACCAAGCACTCCAGTGCTGATAATCGTTATATTAAGTTCGCATTCTCTCACACACTAAACATTTTAAAGTACAAGACATGTCTAAATATTACAACAAGGAGGTGATTATTCCAAAGCACAACATTTTTAAGTGGTCCTATGAATTCCTTGAAGGCATCTATAAATTAGACTGGGATCACATCAAGCTGTGGATGATATGCAGTTCTAACATTATTTTAAACTGAAGGAGATGGTGGAAACCCCCACCCCCCTCAGTTAATATCTGGAAATAGGAATGTAAGAAAGAAGGATGAATAATCTGAAGCTTAAATCAAGCCAGGATTTCTGCAGATAATAATTTACGTTTATACCTGATGAATTTGCATTTCCTTTAAAAGCCCAAATGTGCAACTGGCAAGTGTTCCTGTACTTGGCTCTTTTTGTTGTAAGAGGAAGCATCATCAATGCCATTTATCAGCTTGGACTCCTTGCCAAATGTAGTCTTATTTAATGAATTTAATTGCACTGGTGACACAAATTCTGGTTACATCCCAGTGGAATTACAGTAATACACTGTATATGAGGCTATCCTTTAAAAAAGTGCATAACTTGGTGTGTGTTTGCGTGTATGTATTTCTGTTGTAATTATATAGACAACTGATTCATATCTGCAGCCAATCAATCATATTGGTATTGACAATCTGAAAGTAAGCTTATATGCAACACCCAAGGTCCTATTTTCCAATCCATCTGTGAAAGTCATCAAATTGAGTGTTGAGCACATAGCAATTGTTGCTTTGATAATCCTTTCACTCCCCTAACCCCCACATGGTTTCCCTCTTGCTTTTTAAATACTGCATTCTAATGATTTTATTATTATATTCAATAATTATTTTATCTACTTCTGTTGTTTTGAGGATATTAACTGCTTTTTTCTGCTATATTCTTTTGAACAGGAAATCTGTTCAATAAATAACAGTAAACAAAATGTAGTTAAGGGAAAAATGCAAATTCAGTAACTGTCTGTACACAGAATATTTATTTATTTAAGAAAATAAAATAAAGCTGCCCATATAAACTCTCAGTGAGTCTGGACAGCTTACAAAGATAAAAACCTACCAAAAAATAATAAAAAGCAATAACCCCCTCCCCCTGGTGACAACAATCAGTCAATTAACAGTCAAATTAAATGTACATATCATTTAGGCATAGGCAAGCAGAATTTGAAAGTAATAATAAAGACAGAATCCAGTTTTGTGTGAGTAGAAGTAGAAATATTGGTATTTCTTCCTCCCCCCATAGGTTGTTTTTATGCTCAATATCTGAGGGATAAAAACTGTCAGTAAAAACTAATTCAGTAAAAGAAACTATCTAATTTTGCTGTCCACAATTTTGAGGCACACAAATCTCAAACACAAAAGAGGATTCCGAAGGTTTCCACCCCCCTCCCCAGTTTGATATCTTCCTAAATTTGCAGAACTATAATTTCAAACATTCACTGCTAAAGTAGGAAGGTTGAAAGAAATAATTTTAATTCTTAAGTGATTCATGTTAAGCTAAGGCCTAGAACGTTCCTTATGAATATGAGCTTTAAATCATGTTGCAGACGTAAGGTTTGGTACAGGTGCAGAAGTAAAAGTAACCTTGGAGCTCAGGCCTGAATTATTTCAAAATGCTTTTAGAAGGAAAAAAAACAACAACCCTTGATTACTTAAAGTACTTTCTTAATAAATACATTAACACTTGTGGTAGGAACTGTAGCCAGGACCAAAGAAGTTGTTCACTTTGCTGGCATCCAATGGAAATCCACAAAACCGAGACAGAAATAACTTTTCCATAGCCTTCTAAAGGATTGGCCGGTGATGACAGAAGCATCTTTCACTAAGCAAAGTTTGCTATAATGTTTTAGTTTATGAGCAAAGATTTAAAAGCAAATAGCCGTCTCCCATCTCTGCCAAAGGCAAAGACAAGATGCTCTATTATAGGGCAGAGCAACCTTATGTTGGAATATTTGAGATTCACTATGACTTACTTGGCTCAAACTAATGAAAACCACCACTCTTGCCAAATGGTTCAAACTCTTTACATAATGACCAAGCTAAATATGGAATTTTTTGGAATCTAATTCAAGTTCCATTCTCAATTAAATCAGGGCATGCAAATCGAAAGTTTTTTTTACAGATAGTTCTGAATTTTAATTACAGAGTAGTTCAGCCATTACTATGGAAAATCAGTGTGCATGGTAACAAAAGGATCATTTGATTCATGGATCGAAACTGGCTTACAATGCTATTCACAATCATATAGCCAGTATAAGTTTGGATAAACACATTTGTTCAAATATTTGTGGAAGTATGATCTTCACCTAAGAACATAGCTTGCCTACAATTGAATAAATTCAATCAGAAAAAACATGTGAGATACCATGCTTCGGCACAAGCAGATGCAAGAGAAATGAAACACAGCACCACTATAGAAATACAGAATGTACTTATCTTTAAAGACTTATTTCATCAAGATTTTTTGGCACTGGAAAAGACTTAAAATCAAGCATTTCAGTTCTCTCAGCCTAAAATCAAAGTTTCCATAAAAATAATGAATTTCATGGCTTGTTCGTAACTCTAAATGGTTGCTGAGCATGACATTGGTGATATGACAGGCTAGTTGACAGCAAGACAAAGGTAAACATGAATGTTTTCTCTTTCCAGTGAAGTCCTACTCTAAGGGGCGGTGCTCATCTCCGTTTCTTAGCTGAGGAGCCAGCATTGTCCGAAGACACTTCCATGGTCATGTTGCCAGCATGATTTACATGCTGAGGTACACAAACGCTGTTACCTTCCCACCTAAGTAGTACCTATCTACTCACATTTGCATGCCTTCCAATTGTTTAGGTGGGCAGGAGTGGGGCAAGTAACGGGAGCCCACCCCGTCATTTCTTGAATGGGGTTGTCCGCTTTCAAGCTCAGCATCTTTAACCACTGAGCCATTTCGCCCCTCCACAGCTGAGGGGGAAAAAAAGGTGAGGGAAAAAACAATGGATATCTGTCATAGAACGTGGGTAGAGGAGTCTCCAATGCATCAATTAATTATGCAAACCAGAGAAGCAAGTTCAAAGCACCTAGTTCTGCTGTTAAGCAAGCAACAGTTACTCACTATGGCCAAATCATAATGAGAATTATGATTTGTTTGAAAGCAGAAACTTCCAGTCTCTTTCGTGACATTTTGCATCATTGCAGGGAAACCTCTATTCCATTATGTCTGAACTGGAGCAGTGATATTGCTAGACAAAATTCTGGTAGCATCTCAGAGGTATATTTTGACACATTCAATATACAAGTTTCTTTTTGTGGATTACCTGGTTTGGCTGGTTGTGGAAGTACAATCTTCTGGTGTTCAAATCTTCAAAGACCGAAGGTCTTACACATAAGGTTTTGTGAGGATCGTTGCTTGCTAGAGATTCATGTTGGAAAATTGGATCTTTCATTAACAAACTTGACGTATTTTCTGGAATTGCCTGGAAAAGATTATATATTAAAATACATAGTTAGGGGTTTTTCCCCCCCTTCAGTTCCCCTATATAAAATCAAATCCACTGCAATGTTGTTTAGAACTTCAGTAAGTTGCATATGATACTCAAAGTATCCATTTCATGAATAAGTAAAAATGCACTATACATACTATTTTAAATAAACGGAGGTAGCATTTATGCAGCATCAAAATAAAATTTTAATGAATACACTGGAAGATCTTTGCCAGCCAAAGCAATGAAATAGGAAGTGAAAAAGACAGATTAATTTGAGGATATCCCTCCTTAAAAGTACTTGCTCAGTGGACATACTTTATCAGAGATGCAGGAAAGAAAGCAATCATTCAGATCTACAAATATCAAAGCCACACGATATCGGTACATGGCCATATAATTGTTCTTATATTTGCCACGTAGAAAACTGCTCTAGAACTGAATGAGTATTAATCATTTTCCCAAGCCCTGATTAGCATTATGACTGTTTTGCTTGATAATCAAGGATATCAATCAAGAATTTCCCTTGTTCAAGTAGCCAGTAGTGGAGTAGAATGATGTAGTTAAGAAGTCTCAATCCTGCAGAACAGAGAGTAAAGATCTACATATTACTATAAGTAGTAAGTATGAACTATACTATAAAGTATAACTACTTTAACTCAGATAAATGGCTTGATCATGTTTTACTATATAAGACATCACCTGGCAAAGTCCATCTTCAAAGAATATTGTATACTTTCCAGCACTTCCACATTTTCAGTTATTATAATAATCTGGAATAAAGTATTTATTTTTTGACCAATAGGTTCCAAAACAATATGGCCTTTCTAAGTTCTAATTCTATAGAAGCTACTACTTTGATCAATTTACAGTTGTCGAACATCCATATTACAGAATTGAATTTTCAGTAAAAATGTTAAATGTCATTTAATGTAAAGAGCCAGTTCAAATCATGTTTTGAACATCAGAGAGCATAAAATATACATTATAAAAATTAAAAATAAAAATAAAAGGGGTACAAATCATGGATCATACAGATCATGGATATCTTATTTTGTCAGATGAAAAGTAGAGGAACATAGTTTCCAATTAACGATTCACAAAAAAAGAAAAGCCCATTTATTTAAAATGGGGGGGAGGGCGGGAAGCAGTTTTCTTACATTCCCCCCAAAATTTGCCCTAAAATACATGTGAACTTTCAGAATAGATTTTGGCGATGCCAGAGTTTTGAGAAAAAAATAAAGGCAAAGAAAATTCCATTCAGAAAACAGAAGTCTTGTATATAGGTCATGAACTCACATTTTCCAAGGAAAATGTCAATAACTGCTACCAAGCCAAGAGACCAAGAAACATAAAAAAGGGTTTCTGGGACACCAAGGTAGGAAAAGCGCCAAGTTTAACATCAAGACCCTGTAAGCCTTAATCACAAAAAAACATATTATTTGAAAGGGCTTTAGACATGGCATAAAGATTCTTGACTAGATGTACAATGATGAGTTTCTGAGACATTTCAGACAAACTCTTTGTCTATTCAAGAATACATGGGTACCAAGTCTACATTTTATAACGGAGCTAGTGATATGAAAGTCACCTGTTTCATCAATTATCAAAATCTCTCTATAGAAGCATTCATGCTGTTAAAAGTTAGCCACATAAATTATCTATCAGTTCCACCATGAGATGGGCTATTTTGTAGAGCTGTGCAATCCATTTGGAGGTGTATTGATCAAAGCTGTACGGAAACCTTTTCCCTGAGTGTATGTATGCCCAAAGGACACTTCATTTGCAATTGCCACTGAAGTAAAGCTGTGCAGAACTGAAAAATAGCTGCCACCAGGAAATAAATATTCAAGGTGGGGATCACTGCTTTATCTGTATGAAGAATATTTTTTCACAAATTCTGTTCTCCCAGAATACAGCCGTTGATCAAGTAATTGGCATAGAGAATGGCAGAGAGATTTCTAACAAAATGCAATTGCTTTAAACAAGAAAAAAAACTTTTTTCAAGGTCAAAACATTGTTGATTAAAAAAAATTGATACAAGTGAGGCTAAGACACAGTCCTATTTGTGATAATGTCCCGTTGAAGGAAATCTAGCTGCATTTAGGATCTCATTACTATAGGCAGTAGTTATACTCAATTTAGCAGCATACACAGACATTATTCTACCTACAAACCTTTGATGATACAAACAAACCTGTCCGCAATTCCAACCTAGAAGGTCCTGGATGGTAATTTACAGGATGCCACATAGGCATGTTTGTTTGGACTTGCAAACAAAATGGACTTACAAGTAGCCTCCTGAATGTAGCAATAGCAATAGCACTTAAGACTTATTATACCACTTCACAGTGCTTTACAGCCCTCTCTAGGCGCTATACAGAGTCAGCATATTTCCCCTAACAATCAGGGTCCTCATTTTACCCACCTCGGAAAGATGGAAGGCTGAGTCAACCTTAAGCCTGGTGAGATTCGAACTTCCAAATTGTAGGCAACCAGCAGTCAGCAGAATTAGCTGCAGTACTGCATTCTAACCACTGCGCCACCGCGGCTCTGTAACCAGTTGAGCACTATTCTCATACTAAATTGGACAGATCCAGCTTATAAGCATTGGCCAACATAAGCATTTATGCAATCCTGAGAATTTGCAATATACCGTAGTTATCCTGCACTGTGGCAACATATTGACCTATATGGTTTTAAGCATTAAGAAGAGCTATAGTAATGTAAAGTAATTTACCGTATTTTTTGCACTATAAGACACACTTTTCCTCCCCCAAAAAGTGGGTAGAAATGTCTGTGTGTCTTATGGAGCAAATATTGCATCACAGACCAGGCCATGGCAGCGAGGGGGAGGGTTGGTACGGCAGCGGTGACAGGCAGTGGTAGTGAACGGCCTGTCGCTGCCTCCTATCATTGCCTGTTCCTGCCACCGCCTATCACCGGCACCACTGTTCACCGCTGCCTATTGGTGGTTGGATCGGCCTCCTGGAATAATGCTGATCAATTGTTCCAGGCAGTGGCGATCCCCGCTGCCTGGAACAGCTGATTAGCGATATTACAGGAGGCCAATCCAACCACTGATAGGCATCGAAGGGTGGTGGTGATAGGTGGCAGCAGCAACAGAATAGACCCTGGTCCCAAGAAAAATAATCCACCATGGGGACAGCCTCACCTATGGGAAATTTTCTTCTGTAGCTTCAAGAGCTTTTGGCTGAAACGATATAGGGTTTCTTGCCTGAGCAGAGTTGGACTAGAAGATCTCCAAGGTTTCTTCCAACTGTTATTCTACCTCCCTTCCTCCCTTCTCTCCCTTCTCCAACACTGTTGTTTTTTAAAAAAGAGATTGGAAAAGCATTTCTCTGAACCGCTGTACGGTTTCTTGCCTGAACAGGGGGTTGGACTAGAAGACCTCCAAAGTACCTTCCAACTCTGTTATTCTGTAAAACAGCATGTTAGAAGAGGCAACCGAAGATAAGTCTTGAAAGGCTTATACAAAGCCGTGCAAGATTTTTGTCCTCCTCAAAAGCTAGGTGCGTCTAGGTGGTCCGGAGCATTTTATGGAGTGAAAAATACGGTATTTACTCTCCATTTTAGGATACTATGAATTTGCATGGGTTCATTGCTAAAAAAATAATTAAAAAACCAAATAACAAAATGAAAAAAGAATCAGGAAACATAATTCCAACAACAGGCCCAACACAAGTTGTTATTATAGTGAAAAATAATCCAAAACAAATGTTTTTATAGTAAAATAAATGAAAAAATTCACTGCATTAATGTTCATTATGGCCTCCATCTCACTGTACACAAACACAGATAAACAAACGCCTGATTCTTTTCTACTACCAAACCAATTGCACACCTATATTCAATATCATTCAATTGCAACACTGGCATAAACTACCCATTATCACCTGTAAAGGAACTTATATTGATTTTAAATGCACAGCATAAACCTGGTTTGGTCTCAGCTGCTGGTATACAAATTACTGTTCTATGGTTGCTAAGACATACTTTGACTTTTTCCCAAGACTATTAAAACATTTCTGTGTGCACAAGCAAAAGGATGCTGGATAAAGGAGTAATAAAATGATTCCAGCTGTAGCAGTCCAGCAGAACTCAAAGCTGGAAGACAGCTGCAGAGAAAATAAAAAACAGACTGGGATTTGCTCTTCTTCGAACCTCCTCTCTACACTTTTCCCAGGATGAAGCTCCGAGGAGAGAACATTGTGCTCTTCTGCAAATCATGTTAAGGCAGTAATTCAAGAAGTGAAATGAAAATAAGGGATACCAGCCCTGTACTCGTTTACCTTTGATAGGATCTTCCACATTTTCCAAACACATTTTATTCATCAGTCCCCTTCTTTAGAAGACATTTTTAAAAGATTAAGAACACAAACAGCAAATCTGAAATCATCCCCGCTTTGTGATTTCACAGACAGCAGCAATTGCTTTCAATACCAACAACGGATTCTCTTCCAATTAGTTGCATTCTTCTTGCCCAACATCCTGAATAGCTTCAGAAGCAGCCTATGGTCTATGAAATATTTGATGTAGCCATTTAAAACAGAACGTTTCCCACATAAAGCATCTGCTAAAAGCACGAGTGAACCACAGATAACAGCAGTTTCTGTTTTTCAGGATCCAAGCGCATGCACATTATTATCAAAGCTGCCACCTTTTGTCTACTTTATTTCGCTGGACATCTTTCACAATATGGGTTTGCTGTCATGTAAGGCTATTCAGAATCATGGCCTAAGGTCTCTGTTTCTGATCAACTCAGTGAGAATCTCTTTACAAACATGGCCAAATCTATTTTTATGCATATGTTACCTTTCAATGAAACAGTAATACTGTAAGAGAACACTCACTTCAGATGCTTAAGAAGATTAAGCCAATTCCTTAAGAGAACAAGCAGAGTATGATGTCTTGCTGTTTTCTGGCATACCCAGAAAGCTGAAAATAGAAATTCTCCTGTCCCAACTACTAAAAGCTACACATGAAAACAGCCTTTATTTCACAACAGCTGGCCAGCATTTTATGATACGGTTCATAAGTAACTCCCTTATCCAGATGTTCAGAGAACAGAGTTGCCCCTCCTGGGAATCTGCCTTTAGCAGCACCCCTTTACTATAGTTATAGAAAGTCACTATTTCCCAAGTTTTATAGATCACAAACTGAATTTAACCTCACATCCTCACATCTTTCTTGCCACAAACACAGGTAGTGGGATTCATGAAGATGCAACCAAGTAGTTAAGGAGATTTTTTCCCCCCCTTTTAGGTTAAGGCTCTTAATTTATAGGTAGTCTTATGAAAAGTTTCACTAAATCACCTCAAATGTATTGGATAAAGAGATTAAAAATGCCAGATCAACCCCTCTACTTTTGATTGAAACTCAGTTTAATCAAACTATATGTTTAAAATGACTTCTGAGTAAAATCCTACACCGATGCACTTTTAAGAAATCACATGTTGAGTTGTTCAGATGCCAGATTCAAATGGTAGAAAGCACTCCTTCCAACCTTAAACCACTCAGCAGATTTTAGTTACATGTTTTTTTAAGTGGGTTTCAAGTGTCACATGTAAGGCTGTTAGCTGCAGATGTTTGAAACATAGAGAATGTAAAGAAACAAAGAAGAAATGCTTTTCCAGATTCTCCACTGAGAGAGGATCTGCTTTTAATTTTATTAGCCCTGAAGATCTTATTTATTGGAACATCATTTCTTTAGCAGGGTGCTCCTTTGGGAACTTCTGTTCTTGCAAGTGTGACTTGCCAGAAGTAGTTTACAAAGGCATTACAAAATCAGGAAACCTACATTTCTCTTGGCTTTGTGAACTGGAGGCAATTTTTACACTATGAAGATTGATTATTGTTTGAGGCAGGTTAAAAATCCAACAGGGATTATCAAAATAGTGTACAATTTACTATTTACCAACCCTACTCTTTTTTTCTTAATACTTTTTTTTTATTTAACCTTTTTTTCTCCCTCAACAATATATGAGCATTCCAAATTGGGCTATCTGACAGTGGTCCACATTTTAACTGTATTACCTGGATATTTTTAATTACAGCTAGTCCTTGATTCACAACAGTTCATTTAGTGACCATTCAAAGTAACAGCAGCACTGAAAAATGTGATTTATGATCGTTTTTCACATGATGGTTGTGACATCCCCATGGTCACATGATCAAAATTTAAATGCTTTGGCATCTGACTCATATTTATGACAGTTGCAGTGTCCTGGAGTCATGTGATCACAGTTTACGATCTTCTGACAAGCAAAGTCAATGGCCAAGTCAGGTTCACTTAACAACTGTGTTACTAATGTAACAACTGCAGTGATTCACTTAACAACTGTGACAAGAAAGGTAATAAAATGAGGCTTAACAAATTCACTTAACAAATGTCTCACTTAAAAACAGAAATTTTGGGCTCAATTGTGGTTGTAAGTCAATCCAAAACTGATTTTGGTTTTCCACCTACACATTACAGCAATAGCTCAGTCATTTTCTAATAAACTAAGATTCCTGGTTCTTTATTTAGTTACTTCCAGCTGGATTCTCAGCCAAAAACAAAAATGTCTCTTATCATTCCAAGTTCATAGCCTTCTCCTTGGCAGGATTTCACTTCATTCCATTTCTATTACTCCGGTTCCAGTTCTTCCTGTGCAACTTTCTGGTCCTTCTTCTGTACTCATAATACCTTCCAAATTAGTGTTGTCTATTTCAAGACTCAGACTTCCTTTCTAAAACAAATACTTCAACATTATTAAATTAAAACAAGCTTGATCAATTACATTAGTGCTTCCTTCCAACTCAATGTTTCTTTTTAATACAATGCTTCATCAACACAATTGTAACTTAGTGACTGGAAGTATTCATACTACTATGCAACGTGTTCATTTTAAATATTATTTGCTTTTGTGGTTTTGTTCTGTATACTTTCATTACAATTACAATTTCTTTGAGCAGTCTCTCAAAAGATTGCTGCGTCATATTTCTTTCTACATTTTAGTATCTGCATGGGCTGACCAAAATATGTATATTTTATTTGAATACTGGTACAATGTAATTGATTTTCAGATAACAGATAAGTCATGTTTTGCTATTGACACTACTTGATTATCAAAGGTTTGATAAGCATACACAAAGAGAAGATATAAAGGTGCTCTACTCTTCAAAATATAGACAAGCAATTATATTTCCAAGTTTGCACTTCTCTTTATATATAAAACACATTGGAAAACAACTTTCTTAGTCTCTAAATACTACAGAAAGTATGAACAGTAAAGGTGGTACTTAAATGGGTGGTCCACAATATTTGGCACATCTTACACTGGGAGATGTTAAGAATTAAGCTTCAAAGAGGCCTACAGATTTCCCCCCTCATTTCTCCCACCACAAGGAAGTAATCATCCAATAATTTTGAGGCAATTAAGGTGTGATTGTTGTTTTAACAGCTTCTCGGAGCTCTAAAATACATTTTTCCTCCTTATTTTTTTTAAACTCCCCCCCCAATGGGGGTGAATTATAACTATCAATATTTCGTTTCTGAATTTCACCAGAATATCTGGAAGGCACAAAAATGGTTGTGACCTCTGGCTGTCTGTTCTTGAACCAAGGGAATAAACATTGCACTCAGTTATCTTACCAGGAAGTTAATGTGATTACTTCTTTAGAAAGGTTTGCCCTGCAAATACATGTCATCTATTGGTGAACTATGAACACACATACACCCTTTGGGGTTAGTCCAATACTCTAATCCATATTCAGATGTCTATTTTAGAACTAATGAGAAATCAATGAATCCACTAACCCTGAAAGCCTGGATTCAAGTGAAAACGGAGGAAAGGTAGATATTGCCTTTTGCAAAGCTGTAGACTTATTTTCCTTCTCAGATAATTTCACCTCTATAGTTATATTCAATTAATTATAAAATCATCCATGTTGGACAGACTACTTTGGAGACCTGATTTAAAATGCTTGTTTAGAATGGAATAGAATTCTTTATTGGCCAAGTGTGATTGGACACACAAGGAATTTGTCTTTGGTGCGTGTGCTCTCAGTGTACATAAAAGACGAGATACATTCATCAAGAATCATAAGGTACAACATTTAATGATAGTCATAGGGTACAAATAAGCAATCAGGGAACAATACAGGTACATAGTGGTAGGAAAGACAATTTGTACATGCACAATGACTCTTTCTCATGGTTCCTTCAGTGTTTGTCAACCTTGAAGACATCTGGACTTCACCCCCAGCATTCTCCAGCCATCTGGGGAATTCTTTGAGTTGAAGTCCATGCATCCTCCAGTTGCCAAGGACAACAAACACCGCCTTACTTTTTGTTCCCATTCATGGGAAAAGTAATAGCTCAAATTATAATGAGTTTTCTTTCAATCTTTTCCTGGTGTCTGTTAAAATACGGAGGTTTAACAAGATGACATATATTTGTACATTAAGTCAGCAACATGAATTGAACATAATTTTGTTTTTCATTTTAAATTTTGGCATAATTTATATGCTCGGTGGATGGGTTTTTTTTATTAACCTTTCATACCTGGATTCAAAGCTTTAGATGTGACTATTTTAAATATCAAATGTTGCATGCATTCCATTTTTGTGATTTTATTATGCAAATTGTCCTCATCTCTGTGCTTTGAAACATCGAATAAGCTGTAGATAAAGGGTTTTTCTTAAAAAGATTTTAACACCCCCATAAAATGCAGGAATCTAAGCTAGGGGAAAGGAGTTCCATCCCAATGGAGCTCAATAAATAAATAAGAGAAAGCAATTTTGCATGTATTTATTTGGCTTTCTTCTTTAAAAAAAAAAAAGCATTTATATTCACATCTATCTCTGGAACCTTGCAGATCACCTTCAGTTCTGCAACATTCCTTCTCCCCCAGCTGTTTCAATTATCCCAGCACTACCTAAAGCATAAAATGCCAACTGCAGCATTCGAAAACAATTAATAAGAACATTCTGGTTCTGTTCACCCATTATTTTCCTGGGAGAAATCTTAACCTGGACTGACTCCAGGGATCCTTGCATTTTCTCCGCAACCAGTCCTTTATAATGCACAGAACATATTGAGTGAATGAGTAATAAAAATATTCATAGAATGGAAACTTTAACCTGTTGTATGATATATGGGCAATAAGAAACATATTCCTTCATATGTTTGTACAACACATCTATGTGTCTGTCTGTCTGTCTGTCTGTCTGTCTGTCTGTCTCTCTCTCTCTCTCTATCTATCTATCTATCTATCTATCTATCTATCTATCTATCCATCCTATCATCTATCCATTCATTTATTATGAACATAGATATCCTTTGATAGCATATTGTGCTTCTGAAGGTCAGACACTAACATAAATTAATGACAAGGTGCTGTAGTCCTGTTTGTAGGATTTCTGTTAGGTAAAAGAAGTCAGAAACAAGGATACAGTTCAAAAGTACTATAGGTTTATTTCATGCTATCTATACAGAAGAACTACTAATAGTCGAAGTGATTTGGCACCAGATAAAAGTCAATGGACTTCGTGTGTGTGTGTGTATGTGTGTGGACTTAGGTCTCTTACAGGCACATGGAAACTCCAAACTGATGATGTGTTTGAACCTGCCCTGCCCTTGAACTCAGCCTGGTCATTCCTACATCTTCCCCAGATATCTGATTAATCCCTATGAGAGATCAACGTTTCATAATTATCCAAACATAGCAAGTACTACCAATAGATTATATCTCAACATGAAAGTTCATGTCAAACAAAATTTGGAAAGATAAACCCTGAACTTTCAAAAAACCTTGAACTTTCAAAAACTGCTCTGTCACTATTATTTTTCACCTCCAATTCCATTTATCTTTCTTTTTCTTTTGAGGCTTATAACCTTGTATATTTTGGGACACTGTGATATAACTATGCTTCTTAGCTGTAACTATGGTATTGCTTCACTTTAGAGGTTACCAAATAAAGCTTACTTTATTTGGTAACCTCTTAGTTTACTTCTATGTCTCATCTTTCCAACATTATTCTAGTTTGCCTTATTTCTGTATCAGTTTGTTTTTTTGTTTTTTTTAATCCTACATTAAATATATAATATAGATCCGAGGTGGTGCAGTGGTTAGAGTTCAGCATGGCAGGCTACTTCAGCTGACTGCTAGCTGCAGTTCAACAGTTCAAATCTCACCAGCTCAAGGTTGACTCAGCCTTCCATCCTTTTGAAGTGGGTAAAATGAGGACCCAAATTGTTGGGGGCAATAGGCTGACTCTGTAAACTGCTTAGAGAGGGCTGTAAAGCACTATGAAGTGGTATATAAGTCTAAGTGTTTTGCTATAATATTTTACAGTATATAGATTTCTTCTAAAACTTATCATAAACTATACAGTTTTCAAGCTTAACCAGGATTTGAAAATTGGCTGCTTGGTTTTATTTTATTCTTGTTTAGAATACTCACATTGGCCCATTTAATTGACCCACAATGTTGTCTATGTAGGGATTTCAGGTCGGATGGCCTGCTAAATCAAACCAGAGGGTGCTGTCCATTCTCAAAGATTAAAATTCATCATAAATGAATAGCAAAACGCTATTTTCAATGCAGCCCTAACTATCAGCTTAATATTATGGCTTGCTGAGTTTTTAACTACCTTTTGATTTAGCATTTGGGTTCTAGTCACAAAACTGGAAAGTTTTCTGAATTCCAATGGGTTGGCTTTGACTTTGGGTGTGGCATACCTATTCTCTGGTGCTCAGCATGTAATGTTTGGGACATGCATGACAAAATTAGCAAATGATTTCATTGAATACTTCAGGTGTATGATGTCTGGGTTTGTCTGAGTGTACAGAATGCAACATAGACCTTATCATTAAAATATTGTATATAGGACTGTACATTTACAGTACAAGAAATTCCTGTGAATGAGTATTTTATGAGGATGCTTGGCATCTGTCTGCCTAGAACTCACCTCTTTCAAGAAACCATGCATTAAAAGGATGGTCAACAAAAATAAATTATGTTTTCCTAAAGATTTGTAAACAGGCAAGTAAAAACCTGCTTGGCATCTGGCAGTATGTTAATGGAGGCTCCATTATTTCATTAATGAACTTTCAGAGATAACAAAATGTCATAACAACAATGGATGAACAGTTTAAGGATACAAAACATGGTCAAATTTTTTAGCCTTGAAAGATAAAAAGGGCAACTATACAAGTTGCCTGAGATAATTCTCTGCATGTAATAATAGCATCTCTTCTCTTAATGCATCAGCCTTGAGGCAAAGACTGATAAGATTTAAAGCTGAATATTTCCCAGATTTAAGGCCTACTCACTTTTTTGAGCTCTCTTCAAAGGACATGGTTTTATCTGCTTTTCAAGTGGGAGACAAACAAAGGTCTTTCCAACTGTCATCATTGCTTTTTCCTTGTCAGAGAGGGTATATATACACAAACCCCTCTGGAATTTAAGGTCTTCAATCTAGAGGTCAGCTTGAACTATGGTATTTCCATCTGTAACATTTAATCAGTAGTTTGGTGTCTTCTTCTGATGTCCTTGACAGATAACTTGAGGGTGATGGGGGAAGTTTCCTTGAATTGTATCCTTCTACTGTCCAGAGATTTTAACAACACCATCCTCTCTACACTGTGACTGACCTTATACCAATCCATCTTTTCCTTCACTTTTAAATGAAAATAAACAAAGTTCAGTAAGGACTAGAACCCTTTTATACTTAAGCAACTTAGACAAAGGCACGGATCAGTTCATGGGCTAGAACTCTCTCACAGTGTCAAAGCACTACATTTTGAAAGCATTTCAATTATCATATCAAGCATAAATTGGAATTGTTTTAAATAGGATAAATGTGGGATAAAAAGCTGCCAAAGAAATCTGGATTCTTTTGCCACAAGGGTGATACCCTTCTTGCCTGACTGGTTTTCTACTAGGTGTCTGTCATAATTTATGAAGCATAATCTAAGAGTGATCAGAACAAACAGACACCCAGCATGCTATTTTTGATGAAGAAACTCAGGGAGACTTTAAATAATGTCACGGGGTGTTCAAGATGGATGAATTTGAAATGGATAGTAAATGTAGGTTACATTAAAAAAGTTACCCAACCCAAAAGCTTGCTTGGTCTTATTGCCATTATTCTGACTTTAGTTTTAGTAACTGGATTAATTGGTTATTCAAAAGGGTTAGATATTTCAGATTTCTTTTATAGCGCTTGCAAAAATTGTAATAGCAAGAATGACATTCCAAGAACATATACTACCTGCTGATTCTTTGTTATGCAAGCAGGGCTTTTTTTCAGCCGGAACGCGGCGGAACCGCGTTCCGGCACCTTTTTCCAGGTTCCCCCGCCTGCCCCC
>JANHFT010009533.1:165267-183756 GCA_032467955.1 Pseudoxenodon macrops
AACCAAGACAACTAGACACAAGAACAGTTTTTCCCCGAACACCATCACTCTGCTAAACAAATAATTCCCTCACCACTATCAAACTACTGCATTACTATTACTATTAGTCTTCTCATCATTCTTATCACCCATCTCCTCCCACTTATGACTGTAGGACTGTAACTTGTTGCATGAATCCTTACGACTTTTATTGATAATTGTTTCCTGATTGCTTATTTGTACCCTATGACTATCATTACGTGGTTTACCTTATGATTCTTGACAAATGTATCTTGTCCTTTTATGTACATTGAGAGTATATGCACCAAAGACAAATTCCTTGTGTGTCCAATTACACTTGGCCAATAAAGAATTCTATTCTATTCTATTAGTAAGTAGTTTGACAGTGGTGAGGGAATTATTTGTTTAGCAGAGTGATGGCGTTTGGAAAAAAAAACTGTTCTTATGTCTAGTTGTCTTGGTGTGCTCTATAGCATCGTTTTGAGGGTAGGAGTTGAAACAATTTATGTCCAGGATAAGAGGGGTCAGTAAATATTTTCATGGCCCTTGACAGCAAGCATATTTATTTGCCTGAAACAAGCATTTTCTTTCCAGATATCACCAGTAAGAAAATTTAAAATTTGAAAATAAGCTTCAGTTTGTTACCAAGCTTGCTATGAAAATTTGTTCTAAGCTACTGGTTTTTGTCTTTGTTCTAATAACTCTGCCAATGTTTTGGTTATTTAACATTAGTTGTTTGTTGCTTTTTTGAAGAAGGTACTTTCATCAAAGATTCACTATTTGAGGGTTTTTTCCTCCTCTTGATACCATATATGCAAACAGGAAAGCAGATAAAAAGTTCATAATTTTTATTAAAAGAAAATGTTGATCTCCTTTGTTATGTGTGTGTTTTTTCCTTTTTGCCTAGTGGCTTATATACTGTATTCCAAACCAGAATGACTAGTTTGGGTAAGAAAATGTATCCGTAGCTAACAAGGAAAATTCTCTTGACACAAGTCAGGAACCCTAACCCTTACCAAAATTAATCAATTTATTCTAAAAATGGGGAAACAAGTACTGTTAATCAATTCTCTGTGGATATATGCAACTTGCTTTCAAAAACCCAAACATGTTGCAAGGTTCCTTTGCTTATTGAGGAAATAAGCAATACCAAAACCGAAGAGAGCTACAGGTGATCCTCAGTGGTTCAGGATCTTGGAGAAATCTTGCATTGCCCAGAGTGGTAAGAACATAAAGAGATCCCCTGGCAAATTATGCTTAATTATCACACTAGTCTACATTCAGTTCATACAATAAGAGTAGAAAGAAGAGACAGCCCTTCGGTGGTAGCAGGTGTCAGCAGTAAATCTTATCTCTCCAAAAATGTTAAATGCTTTCTCAGGAATTGGTTTGCTCAACAGAAGGCTACACAGACATAACTCAGCTGGATTCTTTGCTTTACAGCAGGAAACAATGAAGTTGTATACATAAAGATTTGCCCACTGCAGTCTTCATATGGGTCGCTGCCCCAGGGTTTCAATTATAGATCTTTCCCAACCCATGTTTCCCAGTCAGATTCTCTTGATGGTGTTTGGAAGGATGGTTGTTTTCCTTAATGAAATCCATAAACTTTATTCCTGTACATCCCTAATTTTTAATCAAATGTTGGCAAGTTTAAAAAACCAAGAGTTTAATGTTGCTTTTGTTCTTAGATAATCCTGACTATTGGCAATACCATTTCAGAATGAAGTTGGGACACTAGTTAATGGTATACGTGAAATTAATCTCCCCCCCCCCTTGAATACAAGTAGTCCTCGACTTAAAACAGTTTATTTAGTGATCGTTCAAAGTTGCAACGGCCCTGAAAAAAAGTGACTTTTGACTATTTTTCACTTTTTGACTATTTTTCACAGCATCCTTACGATCAGGTGAATTAGTCGGATGCTTGGCAACCGGTTCATATTTATGACAGTTGCAGCGTCCCGGGGTCATGTGATAATCTTTTGTGACTAGTCAATGGGGAAGAAAGATTTACTAAACAACAGTGTTACTAATTTAACAACTGCAGTGATTCACTTAACAAATGTGGCAAGAAAAGTAGTAAAATGGGGGCAAACTCACTTAACAAATTTCTCACTTAGCAACATAAATTCTGGGCTCAATTGTGGTCGTAGGTCGAGGACTACCTGCATACAAAACAAGTACATTAGGAAGCTTTTACAATGTTATTTCTGTAAATTCCTGACTGACAGCAATCTGCTCTGATAGGAGAGCACCAAGTAGACATTTAGAAGCAGAAATACTGCTTGTTTGGGGATAAACCCTAATACTGGAAACACAATATCTGACAATCTTGCCTTCTTAAATCCTATATTCCTCCCACATCCATAACCATGTGTTACTACTAACTCAGTTTCAGCATGTTTTTCTGTCAATGAATCATTTCTTTTCAGGGATTAGAAAAGTTAATAATTAGCTTGTAGAGCCTGTCACTCGTGTGTCTGCAAAACCATGCTGATTCATTAACAGCTTTCCTTGGGACAGGTAACAGTTGTGCAGTCCTAGAGATGTCCACACCAGCCTTGTCTCAAGGCGAGACTCTCCCAAAACTAGCTACCCACGGATAAAACTGAATGTAAGCATGTCCTTTAAATTAAGAGTTATCGTAATTTCAGCCAACGTAATTAACATGAACTGGGAAACACTTACTGGAAAGCCATCTGCAGGCACTTCAATTTCATCATGTGAGGTCGAACAACCTATGGGTGAAAGGCACAAACATAAAACTTTAACGCACTTTTATTTGTTTTCCAGAGTTTCTCACTAAGCATAGCACAACGATTTTATAAAGAACAGTATTTATATCATCATAATGCAGGATATAATAAAACACATGATATGAGGAAACACTTTAGACAGTGGCGTATTTTGTTTCCATATCCCTTTCCTGCTAGAAAACAGGAATAGATCTATTTTAATACACTGATTTTGAATGGTGATTGCTCTGTTCCCACTTTGAGGCCAAGGGACAGTACGCCTGTTACAAAGTTCGAAACAAGGACCAAAGCACATCAGATGCCATGGTATGTTTACAAACTGGTTCTCATGCAGAGTATGGACATTGCTCCATTCTGTAGAAGGGGCCGGTGAGAACTAAGTATTTTTGAAGTAAAGTAAAGCTTTGGCAACTGCAGAAATTTGTGAAGGTTTAAATAAGACCTGGACTTTATTATTGTTAAACATACTGCTTTTTTCTTCTTCAAGACCTAAGACAAGTTTTCTTTCTGTATATGTGCACATATTTGGCTTTCATTCCTTAAAACTGGCAGTAAGTGGGTTAGTGAGAGCAGATGAAATGAACAACTTAAAAGAAAAAAAAAAGGAGGCATAAGCTTTTAAAACAAAACAATGCCTGAATAATGCATACCTTGAGATATATCTTCAACAGCCCTACGAATTCCTCTATCGAATGCTCTTGCATCAGCGGGACTTTGAAATGTGAGGCCAAATTTCTTTTCATCAATTTTCCAGTGGTGAAAAGTTGGCGTAACCTTATTGTAAATAAGCTCCTTCTTTAACGTACACTCCAAAACCACCTGAAAAGAAACCAAGTTAAAAGAGGAGGTTACTATACAGGACTTTTGTGTGTTTGTGTATTTAAACAATTTTTGTTCTATCAGAGCTTTCCACAGAAAAAAAAATGGAAACAAGTCATAGTTACTAACATATGTAATGTAAATTTAATCACAAAGCTCTAAAAGCTAGCCCCAAATGCCCATCAGTTTAATAACCTATTCCACATATCCCAAAATTTAATTTATTTATTTATTAATTTATTTATTAATTAAATTTTTAATTAATGTGAAATCAAAAGCAGAAACAGAAACATTTACACAAAGAAAAAGGAAGTTGTATAAATGGGAACCATCATCAAGATATCCCTGGTTTTTTATCCCTGCCAGCAAGTTTGGCTATATCTGAACAAAAGCACGTCAATCTGTAAATCTGTAAAGTGAACTGATTCTAGACTATTAAGGTAGGTAAGTAAACAAGTAAGTAAACAGGATTTGAAAGTGGCATTTCAAGTAATACAATATTGGAATAGATTGCTTGATATACTCATTTGATATCCCTGCTTTACAAGCTGCATTGGTTGCCAGTTTGACTCAAGGAGATTATTTGTGTTTTTATTTGTATCCTGCTTTTATTATTTTTACAAATAAGTCAAGGCAGCAAACATCTCCAACACACCTTCCTCCTCTTATTTTCTCCACAACAACAACCCTGTCAGGTGGTTTGGGTTGAGAGAAAGAGAGGAGAGTGGCCCAAAGTCAGCTGGCTTTCATGGCACAGGTAGGACTAGAATTCACGCTTTCCCTCTTTCTAGCCTGTGCCCTAACCACTAGACCAGGGGTCAGCAACCTTAAACACTCAAAGAGTCATTTGGACCCGTTTACCACAGAAAACATAACATCAGGAGCCGCAAAACCTGGGTGGGCATGATCAATTCGATGTCACTCACTCCCACCAAGTCACATGACCCCCCCAGCCACACATACCCAGGTTTTGTAGCATTCTATGTTTTCTTTTCTATGGGAAACAGGTATATATATCTTTTTCCTCTCTCTTTCTCCCTCTCCCCATCTCTTTCCCACTCTCTATCTCCCTTCCTCCCCTCTCTAATTTCTTTCTCTCTCCCTCTCTCACATATATCTCTCTCTCTCCTCTTCACTCTCCCCTTCTCTCTCTCTGCGCTGAGGAATGATCACCATCTGTGGTGGAGGCTTCCCTTTGGGTGACCCTCTTCCTCCTCTCGCGACTCCCTGGTCAGCTTTGGCGGGAGGGTGTGCATGCACTAGGAGACCCACAAGCGAGCGCCAAAGAGCAGCAAAGGCATGCAGGACGGGTTGCTGCTTGTTTAAGGAGAGTCTTAACAGGACGTAAAAGAACGCGACTACTCTCCTGCACAAAGGCTCTGGCCATCACCTTGCCGTGTCAACCTGTCCTCAGCAGTTCTTTGGCCGAATATGGAGGGCATGAGCTCCAGCCGGAAGCAAAGGCTGTCTTATGCACAAATGTGGTACAAAGGCAGGAACAGAACCGCTTCTCTCCTGCAGTAAGGCTCCAGCCATTGCCTTGCCATGCCCCGTCCCCCCGAATGATAGAAGGAGGAGGAGGGTCATTGGAGCCTTAGTGCAGGAACGAAGTGGCCCTGTACCAGCCTTCATGGCACATGAATGTTATGTAATGTTATTGTTACACTGTGTTGTACTGTGTGACATCCAGATTCAGTCTGAAGTTGGGTGGTGTCTAAAGTGAATGAACAAATGAGTGAGTGAATGAATGAACGAACGAACCTATCTTCCACAAACATTCTTCCATGGCTGTCCAAACCTAATTTGGATGTGACTAGGATATCAGTAACTAAGACCAACTATATTACAGTGGTTAAGAACCAGGATCAGAAAGAATCAGACTAGTCTACTTTTAGCAACAAAGTCTACTTGATGGCTTTGGGCTAGTCACTGTGGAAATATAGGAGAAGGGAAAACTATATATATATGTCATCTTGAGCTCCTGAATTAAACGCAGAGTAGGAATAAAAGCATTTCTCATCTTATGACTACATCTGAGACCAGGATTTTGATTGTGGAGTGATGCAATAGTTAAACAAAATGTCACATGACTGCTTCATTCAAAAACCACAACCCTTAGCACTCCCAGTTGTGTGCATTGTGAAATCCCAAGTCATTAAGTGGGCAGAATGAAAGCTGCCTGCAGAAGGATTTCAGCTCCATCCTCGGGTAGGCAGCTCTTTGAGAATGAAAAGACTGTTGCAGGGGTTCAGACCATAGTAATTTCAGACTGCTGTTAAATTAATGATTCTAAGTCGAGGACTATCTGTAGCATAAATAATTCTAAATACATATCTGGTTTGCCTTTATTGGAAGCAAACCCTTGATTTGAGAGGGCTTTGCTTTCTAATATCTCTGTTATTAGTGCTGTATATTAAAAGGTTTTCCCCCTAAGAAATTGATTTCAGAAAAATCAGGATATGACAGTATTCTATTCATTTAAACAAATCCAGGTTTTCTACTTTTTTGTATCTATGCAAATAAAATGGGATTTCTTTATTTTGGATCTGCTATGTGACGTAGTTGCTTTAAGATGCAGACAGATGTTATATTTATGTCTTTGCACACAGTGAACGCCAATTCAGAATCAAATCCGAACCATTTCCCAACAATACTGAATTTCCATCAACTGCTTTTGTTTCACACTGTTCTGTTCCCAAGCTGCTTTCCTTTCTACAGAACGCTGTTAGGTCCTCTTCAATTTTAGATTAAACCCACCCACCCCTCAAAATATGTAGATAGCATCCAGGATTAGCAATTACAGAAAAAATGTGATGGTTTTTCAACAACAACTGTGATTAATCTATCCAACTTTTAGTGTCATTCATTGATATCCTGTCTTTCAAGGAGAATTAGAAAGATTTTTGTCAGCTCTAACCTGTGACATAGGTTAAGACAAGAAAAACTGGGCCCAGGATTACCTATTCAGTTCAATATTTTCAATCTTTTTTGTCTCCCTTTTTACATGCTAAAAATTATTGTGCTAAATTTCCATAGTCATTGCACACTAAATTATGGAAAAAGTGTGATTACCAAGCAATGACATTTAAAAATTGTCTCTTTACTTCTCAAATTCCTATTCGGGAAGCCCTAATGGTACAAGTTTCAAAAACTTTTTTCATTGTCTGAATATGCTAATCTGCATTGATTAAACAAAGGCAACAGAGAAGAAGCTATGCAACAGGCAACAAACTGACTCATTATAAAATTGGAAAGCAAAGTAAGTATCACTTTAAAAGCAATAGCATTTGACAATCTAATATACTGAAACCTGCGTGCCTGCTTAATGCTTCGTATAAAAGGAACTATCCGGCAATGTTTACATAGCTTAAAACAGCAGCAGACCTGTCCAGGTTAGAGTGGAAGGTAATTGTTCAAACGAGACTGGCTGGAGCCAGATCTCAGAAGGGAAGTATAATGAAGGAGGAAGTGTGCAATTATGTCAAGGGTGCTTTGTGAAGAAACAGTGAAAAAAAAACCTGCTTTACATTCCAACAGAGGTCTAAACAAGCTGGGTAAACAAGTCCAGAAATAGTCTCTGTCATTCCAAAGTGAAACTCATTTCCTTAGTGCTATCGCTTTTCAAGATACCGGGCAGATTGTTCATCAAAAACATGTCAAGCAAGTATTCTCATTCATGAAAGTACACCTAGTATTTTGCCACAAGTACTCTCAACTAAGGCAAAATAAATCAAAAGATTTTACTTGCATAAGACCTCTCTAATCTTGTGCTTTCCAGATGCGATGGGGTCACACTTCAGAACTCCCTTCCCCTACTTAAATTCCAATGCATTGCTTTTCTGAACTAGACTTCTGTCTTGCTACCCCACCCAAACAGACAGACATATATATAAAAGCACATCCTAATGCAGTGATGGCTAACCCTTTGGGTGCCAAAAGGGCGCGTGTGATAGCACACGTACAAATGCATGTCCACACCCATAATGCACTGCCCTCCCCCCAATGCATGCGCGCAGGTGTCACTGAAGCTTTGGAACTTCCGGATGGCCTATTTTTCGCCTCACTGAAGCTTTGAAACTTCCAGATGGCCTATTTTTCGCCTCACTGAAGCTTTGAAACTTCCGGATGGCCTATTTTTCGTTCCCCCCAGAAAACTTCCTGAAGCCTGGGGAGGGCGAAAATGGCCGGAAGGCCGAAAATCAGCTGGCCAGTGCGCGCATGAGCGCTGGAGCTGATATAGGGTACCGCCTTGCATGCCTTCAGATATAGCTCTGCGTGACACCTGTGGCACACGTGCCATAGGTTCGCCATCATTAATGCCAAGTAGGTTTTAAAGGTTCAAAAATCAAGTGAAGTACAATCCCTCCCTGTTGTCTTCCTTTTAAATGCATTCCACTTTACTACCTGAGGCGTCAATTCATGATTTTGAGCATCTTTAATTAAACTCCTGAACCTGGTGACCAGGATGGTGACCAGGATGGCCAGGAATTCTGAGATGGGAAGTTCAATATATCTGGGAGGGCTGGAAGAGACTGAGCCAACCAGTCAAAGAGGCTTTTCAGGGCTGAAGAGTAGAAATAGTATAAAATAAAAGTATGGAAACCGGTCCATCCACTAAATGACAGGACAACTCCTAAAAAAACCCAAAGGCAGGGCTACCTGATGAGTTTTTAAATCTGACCTATATAATTAGTGGTTTATGACAACCTCCCCCCACCACCAAACAAATCTGGATGTCAGTGCTAATCATAATTTCCTTTGATACACTGTTGTATTACCTTATGATTATGTACACACACACACACACACACACACACACACATTGCAGAAGGAACAGCAGCAATGGCAAGACAGTGGCCTTTTTGCCAGCTCAATCTTAACTACTGTTTCAATAGCAGCTTTTACAAAACAAATTCTTATAATAGTGTACTGTTGATATATTACACTGAAAGAAACGAAGTTGTACTTGTTAAAAATGGTGAGAAATAATAAAAAGTACATTTTAGCTGCTCAGAACCTTTGAGTCCATGCCAAATGTATACATGACAATATATTTTCAGATAGAAGAATGATTATTGTTGCTATCCTGTTCTTCATTTGTATCTCTTCAATAATGGATAAAGACCAGTGGTAGGATTCAATTTTTTTTACTACCGGTTCTGTGGGCGTGGCTTGGTGGCTGTGGCATGGCTTGGTGGGTGTGGCAGGGGAAGGATACTGTAAAATCTCCATTCCCACCCAACTCCAGGGGAAGGTTAATGCAAAATCCCCATTTCCTCCTGATCAGCTGGGACTCGGGAGGCAGAGAATAGATGGGGGCGGGGCCAGTCAAGAGGTGGTATTTACCAGTTCTCCGAACTACTGAAACCCACCTCTGATAAAGACACACCTTATATAGAAGTACCATAGATAGTGACTTTCCAATTCTATCATTTTTTTCCTTCCTCCACAACTAGCCAACAGTGGCAACATCATTTGAGGAACAGCAAATGTCCCTTGTTTTCCTGAACTTTATGCTCAACTCTAGGTATAGAAGAAGTAATAAACAGCTGCTCCTCACTTAAGCAAGCAAACTGCTTCACCAAATCTTCCCTTCCTTCATTCTCCTATGGTTTGCTCTCTGGTAGCAGCTTCTCTTCTTTGTGTTCTCTGCTTTTTCTGACTTGATAGCTAAGGTAATATGTTTCCAAAGAAACGAAACAGTTGAAATCCAGATTTCCTGGTTCGTTCATATAATAAAAGGGTCAATAAAACATGGCAGCAACAATGCCATTTTTTGACTATATTGGAACAACAGTACTAAAGGCATCGCTCAATTGGAAACCAGAGGTACAATGTGGTAAAATTTAAGATAGAAGATGAAAAGAGGAAGGCGCACAATAAGTAAAGTCATGTTTTAAGGATGTATGTCAGTAGTGGCACCTTCGCTACTGGTACGGAGATGTGAGAGTGTGCGCACTTTGCTCGCTCTCGCCACTTCTGTGCATGCGCAGAGCATCTGTGATGTCATCCAGACGGGTGGGCGGAGCCTACCGCTGCCCCTACTGGGGCCAATCGGTAGAATACCATCACTGATGTATATGTGGGAATCATACTATCATACAGAACTGGGCAATACACTGAAAGTCCTACTCTCATCCATACGAAATACTCTCATTCTTCAAGATTTGGCTTACTCTAAGCAATTATTTCACTATTCCCATGCTAAACTTTACCAACATTATTTATCTTGAATAATTTGCTTCAGGTTCTAAAATCACTCTTTTGAAGGTATTCAAATATAAATTCTTATCAACTGCACTATTCCTTTTTCCTGCTGGCAGCATTATGCAAAAGTGTAAAGGGCAACCATGGAACAGATTTCCTACAACTAAGAAACCCTAACTAACCCTTGGATTGATAGTTGTTACAAAAGGGCAGAAAAGTAGGCATCAAAAAATGTGAACTATAATAAGAAAAGGACCTGGATCTAGTTTGTAACCCCACTCTCTATATCAATGACTTGATAAACTTACAAACCTGCTTCACCGCATCTACAGACCACTTCATACATATATGATTTTAAGAATCATCAGACATTTAAATAGCAAATCAGATATTTAACATTAATGATTATGACTAAATCTTTATACACTCAAAAACTATTATTTAGCAGCTGCTCTGTTAACTGTATCAATAAAGCAGACAATTTCACAAGCTCTACATTTAATTTAAATAGCAAACATGCGCTCGGGGGCAGATATTACATGGATTACTATGTGCCAGGCTGATGGTTTATCAGTTATATGGGAGCTGCCTTTTTTCTGAGTGCCTCTTGTATGGCTATAGGTAACATTTAAAGAAAGTAATCCATCCAGGTAGTTTCCAAATGCCAATCCCAGGTCTTGGTCCCTGCCCTTCTGGCTGAGTTGTAACCCTAATCTTAGGTAAATGTAACTTTCATCAAGCTAGTGCTACGTTTAAAGAGCTCTTTATTTATCAGCAATTCAGTGAATACCGGTAGTTATATCCAGCTGCACCTATAAGCATGATAATGTGTAAGAAACGGCTATCTGAATTATACTAATGAACAATTCTATACCAACTAATAACCCATTTAGTTTGCTCATTTCCTGCAATTTATCCTTTCATTTTTCTGGCACAAATTATTTTCACTGGGAATTATTTTTTTTGTTGGTTGCAATCTTTTCCACAATCTTCATTTTTAAGAGTGACATTATCTCAACTTTTAAAATTTCAATGCTTATAGCAATACACACACATGTGCACACGCACGCACACACACACACTGTAGATATAAATACACTGGGAGCATATGCACCAAGATAAATTCCTCGTGTGTCCAATCACACTTGGCCAATAAAGAATTCCATTCTAGATATAAATACAGTATTTTTATTAATTTTTACAGTATTTTTTTTTCTTTTTGCATACCTATTTTTTCTTTTGGTTTATCTTTTTTTCCTTCTCTTGATGCTTTGTTAAATAAAACAATCCAAAACACCCACAACTTTATATACTAATATATCGAGTGTGTCAGTACACATCATCTACCTCCTAATTGTGAGTTGACAGCAACAGTAACTTGTGAGATAATTTTCATACTGTAGAGTTTAATAATAGTATGAAAATGATTGTGATATATCTATTAGATCTCCTATGATTTGCTAAATTACAAAATAATTTGAAATAAAACTAAAGTGAGTGAATGACGTAAGATTCTATATGGGAATGACAAATGAAGCCAATGGTCCAAGATATGACCATGAGTTAAATTTGTGAAGTATAGTGAAACTTTATTATTTATTTAACTAATTTATACAGCTACCCACTTGCCAGAGTGACACTGAGCAAGTAACAGGATATTATTTTGGGAAGAAAAAAAAAGTATGTAGTGAAGATTTTTGCTGTTCACCAAGTAATTGAGAAATGAATAAAAGCAAAAAAAAAAATACATTTATTGATTTAAAGAAAGTATATAATGAAGCTTATTAATGTATTTCAGAACATTTGTGGAAATATGGAATTTAATGTTCATTACTGCATGTAATAAGAGTGATATAGGATGGAGGTTAAGCATGCTTGGAAATAAGGAAATGATTCAACAGAGAGAAAGCAAAAATGTGTGATATACCTTTGGTTGTTAATGCATTTATTGATAAACATATATGGAAGGCTTGCAATAATTCCAGAAGTGTATTAGTCAAGGACATAAAAATGGCTGTAAATGATGCACTACTCTTGACTATGAACCCAAATGATATTATATACAGAATACTGTATGAATGAGGATAATGGATCTCAAACAACAACAACAACAAAAAGAACAAATAGAAAATGTTCTATACAAGGGTAGAACGTTTTCTAAAGATGTAAAAATATGTTATTCTGTTACCGGTAAAAAAGCAATTGCTATTACCTGGTCTACTGTAAGGAATCTGTATTTACAGGAAGTAATTAAAATATGTGTGTAGGTGCATAATACTGACCATTGTGTTCCATGGAAATGAGGCCTGGGTATGTCAGGAGAAACAACACAGTGAATTGAAATGGAATTTACTTTATGAACTAAAAAAGGATACGTATGGCAAAATAAAGAGATAAGGTCAGGAATGAATCGATTTGAATGAATGTAGACTAAATACAAAAGCAACTAGTATTGAAAGAAGGTCACGGAGATATTTTGGTTAGACAGAGCGCAATGAAGCACATTACAAAGTCAATCTATGAAGGAAAGAGAAAGAGAAACAGATTCTCAAAAAGAGAGATGAAATTTAAAAGGCTAAAGGCAATGTATGAATTGGTGCATGAAGCAGAAACAGAAAAAGTATTTAGAAGCATAGTGAACAATGTAATGTGCACTAGATTTAATTAGATTTTATCTTATTTTGGTTCTGCTTCCAATTTATTTGCTTACTACTTCTTACACTTTTTCTATGGTTTGTACAATGATCCTTATCCTGAAATGGATTAGTGTAAAACGGTGATTTTTAAACTTGGCAACTTTAAAATGTATGGACTCCCAGAATTCCACAGCTAAAATGGGAGACCATGGGCTTAACATTTAACACTGCAATAAATTTAACAGTATCAACAATACATCTCTTTCAAATTTTGCAACCTTATGATGTACTTTATACATTTATTGTGATAATTATTACAACACTTTAAACCATTTTAGGTATCTCCCATGCAAGAAATAGGAATAACCCACAAACACCCACAAAGAGAACAGAGTAGGGGAACAAACACACACGTATAAACAATAGGGTGTTGCAAACTGTTTCTTATGGAGTTACTTCCCCTTTAATTAATATCACAAAACAGACAATTATTTTTACCGTTTTATCCCTGAGACGTTCCCCATGTATAAGAAAATCAGTACAGCCACTTTCTTCTTGGTGAATGATTTTGAAAATGGTGACGCAGCTTAGTCCACCCCCTGCAAGTGGTAACCATCCACCACTTGAGTCATCACGGGTCATCACCACAGCTCGCACGCGGGCATAACTATTACTGAAACAGATTAAGGATAAAAAAAAGTAAGTTTTCTATGTTGGGAATGAATATGATTAAAGTAAGTAATTGCATAGCCACATTAAATCATTCAAACCATTAATGCATAGCCACATTAAATTATTCAAAGTATACAGTTTCCAAAAACATTTGATATCCCATGATTGTCAGCAGCATTCGGAATCTTATTTGGTAATCTGAACTGAATACTGAAGAGCTGTGGTGGCACAGTAGTTAGAATGCAGTATTGCAGGCTAATTCTGCTGACTGCAAGCAGTTCGATCCTGACCTGCTCAGGGTTGATTCAGTCTTCCAAGATCGGTAAAATGAGGGGCCAGATTGTTGGAGGCAATATGACTGTATAAACTGCTTTGAGAGGGCTATAAAGCACTATGAAGTGGTGTATAAGTCTAAATGCTATTGCTATTGATTATTGTATACAGTTTACTTGAACATTTTTTGGCAGATGAGGCTCAAATATGTTGTTGTTATCAGCAAAAGCCCAGCTAGTTGGATCATCAAGAGAATTAATTACTGTGGCCTAGTCTTAATGCTATTGGTAGGGATTTCCAATGTTTCTTATATGAAAAATGGATCCAAGATAGATATTTTATTGCACAAGCAAGGTCAAAACACTTTAACAAATCTTCTCTTCCCAAATTTACTAGACCACATTGGCTGTGATAGTCTTGCATCAGCATGTGTAGCATGGCAGTATTGGTCTGGACTGGTAACCAGGGCAACACATTATTTGATTCAGTTCTGTTTATATTCAGTGGTAAATTCTCTAATTTGGTGAGAAAGGAGCGGACAGAGTTTGGATCATAATAACTTGCCACAAGAAAGCATGAACTAATAGATGATCACAATGTTTGCTCACTTGCTTCCTGCAAAAAGTCACTTAAGTGCCAGTAAATGCAAACTTAATTTTACCATGACTGTCTTTTTGGAATATGATGCTGGAAGGTCAGCATCCAGTAGAAATTAAACAGTAACAGGATTAATGTTGTATTCATCCTTTTACATCCCAATATTTAAGTTGAAGCTTTTGGAGGAGTTAAAAAGATTGTGAAAGGGACATTCAGGCCACCTCAATGTAATCTAATTATAAAGTTCAGGGCATAAAGGGCAGATTTTAAATTTCCTTTTCTGTTGTTTATCAGATGGGAAACAAAACTTTTTTTAAAAGGACATTGATATATTTATTTAAAATAAAACAATTAATATGTTTTAGCTAGTCTTTTGTTCTAAAATGCCAAAAGATCAGGTAAAGGACCAAATTTAGTAGATTTCAAGATGGAAGGCACAAGGGCATACCATTTTAATGAAGAATAATGTGAAATTAATACTATTCTCCTTTACTGTATTTGTACCAATCAGATTTATCTTTTCTTCAAGAACTTTACTGCATTGTTACTATAGATCCAATATGGTAAAAATAAACAAATTAGAACAACAAATACCTTACTATCAATAATACAACCAGAATACAATTATTACCCACTCAAACATACTGGAAGGGCCCGTTTTGTATTTTTAGTAGATTAACAGATTGGATTTAGCCAAGGACCTTTACACAATTCCCATAACTAAAGTCAGTGGAAAAGCCAGCAGAAAGTTGCAAATTCATCAGAGGAACATATTCAAGATTACTTTAATAGAAAAAGGCACTCAAATTTTACTTATAAACAATTTCAAGTTCAGGCATTCTATTGCCTGAAAAATCATTATACTTCAGATCATTTTTCAATGGACCCCAAAGCTTTTGCTTTTATTTACAACCCAAAATATGAAAAAACAATGCCATCTATACTGCAAACGTGTGAAAGCTCACACACTCTTTGTATTGAAAAAGCAAAAAAAGTATGTGGATAACTCTCCCTAATGTACATAAATTGATGTTCTATATGTTGTCACTGCATTTCACCGCAATCTCTTGGGATGTGACAAGGAATTCTGAAATGTTTAGTAACAGATAATCTTATAGCCGACTTAGAATTCTGCACAATCAGAGATCTATCTATAGAGTCCATATAGAGTCCATATAGAATCTATTAAGTCCATAAACCTGACATCCTGCTTATGGGCATATGGAAATATGAAATGGGAACAGTTTATTCATTTTCTTATCTGTTAGTGTTAAATGAGGCTCTATTCCATTCTCCTGTGAACAACGGTACAGAATTTTTTTTACACCAGTACCATGTCTAATGTCCCCTCACATTAGGGATACAGAACAATTATGAAACCTCCAGTCTGACTATGCCCTTCAGTCAGCTTCTTTAAATATCACTTTTTTGATATGGAAAAGTCATCATTTTCTTGCTTCCTCCCCGACCCAGCAGCCGCCATTTGACTGCCTATTGGTCTTGGACTTGTAATTTCCTGCTGGCTTCCCCACTGACTTTCTCCTTGCACAAGCTTCCCACAAGCAAAATAAATGGGATAGAATTCAAAGGATGGACCAGGGAGAGAGAGAGAGAGGAAGATGGCCAATGCCACTTCCCAGCTTCCCACAAGGAAATTCATTGAGGAAGCTAGCAGGTAGTCGGAAGTCGCTCCCACCTGCATTACGTTTTGTCCACTCATGGTCATTCTGTTTCTGTTTAGGTAAGGAACTATCTCTGAGATGATGACCCAACAGGACATCGATTGTCTAATAAATATATGTATTTGTTGGCAGAACAGCAATTGTCAGTAGAACAAATTTCCTTTCTCCCTACATCCCCATATGATTCCTAAGGGTAAATTTCATGCTACATTGATTTATGGGAGAGGACAGCAATTGCATAACAAATTCAAACATGTAAAAATCTAGTCTAACTTTAATCAACTACACTTAAATATGCAAAACTACAAACATAAACATATGTTTATTGCTACACTGAAATACAACCAATATGGAGATGTGCTAGATGCTATGAACATGCAATAAATAAATAGGAATCCAATAATATCTAATTCAAAGCAGAAAGCTGCCTTGATCTTGTGTGTTCTGCCCACTGTATCTATCAGTGGCTCCTTAAAGAACATGTGTTTTTTCTGGACACGTTTGGTAGCTGTGCAGCTCCCCCCCCCCGTACTCTTTTGGCAGAGGCCAAAGGGTGGGGGTGGCTGGGTGGGGCTACATTTGGTGTATAAGACGCACCCAAGTTTTCACCCTCTTTTTGGGAGTAAAAAGGTGCGTCTTATACTCAGAAAAATACGGTATGTTCCTGGGTGTTGCTGCCTTGTCACCATAACTTTAATTCAATCCTGTATCATCCTGTGACAGCACTGTTTCTATGTGATCTCAGGAAATGGCGCAACTGATTTAAGGAGCTGGTGATAGGGACAGAACATGCCTACCAGATTCAAGGCAACTTTTTGTTTTAAAGTTTTAATTTCTTTTAAAAGGGCAACTATGCATTTAGTAATTATTTCCTATTGTCATGTTAGCATTTAACTTAAAAAGTTTCATTAAGTAACAAAGCAGTATATTTTCTTCTCATTTGGACAAAACACCAAAGAAATGTTAATACAGTGTAACTTCACAGAGTATTGTGCTTTGTATGTATTTCTATCAAATCAGACCTAAGAGTATCAACCCAAAAGAACAAAAACATGAACCACACAGACCAAACAAAACATTGAAAAGAGGGTGGAGTATATTTTTGCTATTTAAATATTACTAATTAACCATAATGCAGAATTAGCTTAATCTTCAACTTGACCCTTCCGTTAATGAGAGTTGTGGATGGAAAATAAAAATAATAATTATAATCAATATTTTAGGATATCCAGGTTTGGAGAGAGACTATGAAGGGAGAGGTTAAAAGGAATGACAAACTCATTCAACTGCTTCACTTAGTTGTAAACAAAATTTAAACCTGTACTAATGCTTTGAATGCAATGTGTTCTTGGCAAAACATTCTCTTGACTTAGTTGTCCACAAAGAAAGCATTTCCTTTTAGTCTGCTACTGTACAAACTATTCAAAATTGGGAAACAGATTTAAAGGCTACATACAAAATACTCTTGAAGTATGGTAGGCTTATAATGAAACTTGTACAAAGATGCAGTGTTCATAATCAGCCATTTTTAATGCAATGATAACCGATATTCTCCTTTGGAGAGATATCAAAACATCAAGGGTGACCCTAGAGCTTAAATTTTAAAAGAGCAGAAATCTGCTAGGACAATACTGCTTCTTCCCTCTATGGAGGATTGAGAACAGGACTTACGTTTCCTTCCCTTCTCATTCCCACTCTGAATACTTAATGATTGCTGAGAGGTTCATTACTGGTTTTAAAGTAAAGCTCCTGAAACAATCAGGATAAGGAGTTCTCTATTGCACTTGCCAAGAATAACCCCATATACAAATAAATGCAAATTCAACCCCTGAGAGACAAGGACAGCATCCATTTTGATGAATTACAGGAAAGAAATCTTGGAAGCTGGCCTTGTTATTTGTTAATTTCTGCCTGCCTTGTAAAGTTTTCACTTCAGTGTCCATACACAATATCTGCAAAATGCAAGGTAGCTTTTTTGTCACTTTTGTCACATCACAATTCTCCTAAAGGGAACAAAAAGACCAGGCCAAGAAACAGGTTGAAAACATGCATACTTATACACCCTCTTCTGGTGGGAGCAAGCAATTTATGTAAAGGGGCAAGTATATATAAAAATAATCCCTGGATCTGAAAAATGTCCACATTTTTCTCTGCTTTTTAATGTTTCTACGTAACAGGTATGTGCCTGTACTATATGCACAGCTTCTCACATTTTTTTCCGGTACAGCTGGAAACAGAAATACATTGGAATTTAGATTTTCTTCAGCAGATTTATAGCTTGCTTCCATGTTCAAACCAGAAATTGTGATCTAAAATAAACTCTAGTCCGGGGGTTCCCAATTTTTCTGGCTCCATGGACTGGAAGTGGGAGAGGGGATGGGTTCGTGTGTGCAACCTAGATCCCGTGCATGCACAAATCACGCTTTGTGTGCTCGCCACTTCTGCAGTCTGGTTCCCAATAAGCCCTGCTGGTAGCGATCTGTGGCCTGGGAGCCCCTGCTCTAGTCAACTTCCAAACCAGTTTTAGCCCTCCAATTGCTTTTGGAAGTTTATTTTAAACTTAATTTCTAATTTGTCCATAGGAAAAATATCTGCTAAAGCAAAGAGGTGATCAAGTAAAAAAGCTGATCAAATATAACAATGTTTTGTACAGAATCAATCTTATGTATGAGCATTGGCTAAATTATGGTTTATTTCCACATAACCCTATGAAAAATCATATAGTAAAAGATCATACAGGTGAAACTCGAAAAATTAGAATATCGTGCAGAAGTCCATTTATTTCAGTAATGCAACTTAAAAGGTGAAACTAATATATGAGATAGACTCATTACATGCAAAGCAAGA
>JANHFT010009533.1:210277-225138 GCA_032467955.1 Pseudoxenodon macrops
CCACAGAAATATTCTGCAAGCTTCCCAAACCCTCTGTGCACCCTGTTTTTTCAAAAAACTCTGTTAGGGGGAGAAAAGGTGAGTCTAATACTCTGAAAAATATGGTAAAAGAAGAAATGGAGATAAAAGTGAATGACAAACCCAGATGCGAAACTGTGGAAGGGTGAGGGGTAAGGGGGGGGGGAAGAAAAAATATTGAATTTTGTTTTTAGTAGCAGACAAACACATGAAGATATAATATGTTAATTATATTGGTATAGAATAAGATATTTTAAAAAATGAGAGATTGTGTAAAGAGAAAAATCAAGGTTGCTGGAATGCCATGCTAAGCATGGCGCAGCAAAGAAGGGTGGAAAGGAAAGGAAAGAGAGGAAGGAGGGGAGAAAGGAGAAGGGGAGAAAAGGGGGGAAGAGACAGGAGAGAGGACAAGAGGGGAGATATAGAAAAGAAGTAGGAGGGAGAGATGGGAAGTAGGAAAGGGAGAAGAGGAGGAAGAGGAAAGTAAGAAGGGGAAGAAAGGGCTGTAAAAAGTAGAAGTAGAGGAAGGCAAAAAGCAATCTTGAAGTAATAAAGGAATAAGATGAAATAGAATATATGTATTTTTTTAAATGTGAAAACGAAGAATGTGATGATATATATGTGAATGTTTGTATGAGAAATAAAATAAAATTAATATATATATATATATATTTGCTGTGTTGAGTAATTTATAAAGATAATAAAGGCAAGATAAAAAATCTGGAAAAATCCCATTAAATTAAATAATGGGTAGATATTTTGTTTCAAAGGTAGCCTGTTGTTCTGACTGAAATAAAAGAGCATGTTTAACAGTCCGGCAGAGCATTCAAAAGTGGTGCTTTAGAAAGTGCATTAGCATAAATAAAACAACCTCAAAGTGTTAAAACAATCACGTCTCTGGAAGGCTGAGGCTGCTGCTTTGAAGAATATTCCCAACAATTTGCCCAGACAATAGTTCCATTGGGATCACCAGCAAAGTAAAGCGTCTGTTCACACAACACATGCAGAAAGCTTGGGAAAACTTCTAAAGCAGTGGCATAACTCTTCTAAGGCATACCGCTGCTTTAGGGGTGGTTTAAGGAGAGCTTCAGTTGTGCTAATGCACTTTCATGTCTTAAAACTTAATCCAGTTGAACGGGGCTTGATTATGGTTCCATCATTCATCAAATCTGCATACTTTATTAATATAGACATAATAAATAATTAACAAGGCACATTTATCCCCCTTGTCTCTCCACCATGCGTGCAAATACTTCAGTGAGCTTTTCCTTATTTATTTAAACAAATAACTAGACATTCATTCTGCAGTAAGAGAACTAGGATTTCCAGTTGCTAAGGTTTTAAAAATTAGCAGCAATCACCTATCAGATGTATAATTGTCCCCATAATACACTACAATTTTGCAAAATGTTAAAAAGTTATGTATTATATCCAACACTGCATGAACAGACATGCTTTGGTACTGTGGAATTTTCCTAATACCTCCTCCTCTTGTATGTTCCCAAAAATCTGCTTGAGATACTAGAGCAGATTTGTAAGAACACAGAAGGATAGAAGTATAAAGGCAACCTTTTCTATTGGCTGATACAATTGCACCAGAGACAGATTTGATTTATATCCTACTATTTACTTAGGAGATCAAGATAACATACACAACAATTCTCTGTTTCCATTTTAGTTCTGTAACCATAATCATGTGAATGGAGCATTGGTCTTACCTGATACGCTCCTTCTCATTGAGTGGAGATAGCATCCAGCCCCACCCTGATGATCATCTGGTCCGGGGTAGGTAGGGGAAGAAACTTAGAACATAGCATGTTGAGTCTGTCACTTTGTCTTCGCCAAACTCTAGGGAGTCTTAGCAACAGAGGCGTATCCTCACAGCTCTGACAGACTCAATGCAATCAGCTAAGCAGATGAGGTCAACCCATTCCTGGATGCTATCTCCACCACTATGGAGAATAGAAGGGACTGAAAAGAGTATGGTTGGTCCAAGTCATACGAATAACCTCTATGACTGAAGTTGGATTTCAATCAAGATATTTTTGGTCCTAATACATTTTAACCATTACAGAATATTGACATTTTAATCTCATTGCATTTTAATCTCATGACTTCATACTATATGGTAAATATGCATTAGGCCAACTTTATATAATACAAGTTACAATGTAAATATTATTCTATGGGAGGTTATGTTTAAAAACTGAAAATTTATTTGTGCTTTGTGCTCAAACTATTATAGTCTATTAACTCATTATCAAATATTTAATGGAAGCACCTGATGATATTAGGTAATTTTTTACTTTGGACTTCATGGTTTTACTGAACAGATGAAAGTTATTTAGATAGTAAAGTATATTATTTCAAAATGATGAAAGCCAGCTCTTCTGAATTTGATACCTGCTACTCACTTTTCTAAGTGGGGACACTGACTTCTATCCTACATTTCATTTTTATTGATAATACACTGGTTCAATTCCGTAATTTAAAAACAGTAGTATTATTTTCAACTTACCTCCAGTTAAATTATAATAGTCTTTTCTTTTTTTTTCCCCACCAGAGTTTCAACTGCTTTCTTTTGAACTATTAAGTTTCACAAGTCAATCTCCGCTCCTGATTACTATATACTCCTGATGGCAAACGTGTGTCACGCATGCCGGAAGTGGCACACAGAGCCATCTCTCCGGGCACGCCAGCTATTGCCTGTTGCTCTTCCAGGTTGCTCTTCGCGTGCATGGGAGCACTGGAAACCAGAAGAGCAGCTCCCTGAGCACATGTACTTGCCGGGAAGCTGAGCTTCCGGTTTCAAGCGCACACATACGCTGGCCAGCTGGTCTTCACATGCACCAGAAACCAGAAGTCCAGGTCACGAGCGCATGTGCACACTGGAAACTGGAAGGTCAGGTTCCCGGCACACGCATGCACGCTGGGTAACTGCTCTTCCAGTTTCCCGGCATTCCCCTGTGCGCGCGCTCCATTTTCGGCACTCAGTGCTAAAAAGGTTCGTCATCACTGCTATATACTATATGTAGACGACTTACAATTATTTGATTAATGACCGCTTGAAGTTACAATGGCACTGAAAAAAGTGACTTAGGACTGTTTTTCACGCTTACAACCACTGCAGCATTTCCATACTCATGTGATCAAAATTTGGATTCTTAGCAACAGAAAATTTGGACTCAATTATGATCACAAATCAAGGACTACCTGTATATTACTATATGGACATTGCCACAAGTCCTCATGTCAATAATTTAGTAAAGGTATGGCACTACTTTTTAGAGGTTGCTTCTTCAATCATTCAATCTAACTAATAGTTCTGGAATTTCTTGATACTTTTGAATAAAAAGTGGCATTTGTCTAGAAATAGAAACCATAACTTGAATTCTGACAATTGAAGAAACTTGTAGGAAGAGTATTCTACATTAAATTGCATTCCAATTTAATCTGAATAATAATTTGCAGAATTTTGATGATGAGGCATTATTCCATAAAGTTAATAAATATTGACATGGGCCTATCGATCTCAAAAGGCTAAAGAATGCACATTTTTGCAGTGAAAATACATTTGTGGGACAACACAGCAACTTATATTTTTGATCAATTTTGTATCTTTTTCTCTAATATTGACAAAAAAAATTTAATTAACAATTTTGCAGATCTCTCCTACAAGTGATTTTGTAACAGTAGTATCAGCAATGTAACACATATATGGTACTTTGTCAGAAATCACTTCATAGTCTGAGTTCTCACGCATACTAAGTTATTGTTTAACCATACCTCCATGAATACTTTTATAAATCATAGATATAATAAAATAACCATGGCTTTTTTTGAATGAATTATAATTGTCTGGACTCAGATCACACTGTGCATACAATGATGGCCAATACAAATACTAAGCTAAAGAAAACAAACCTTACCAGAGCTACCTGTTGTAGTAACTCAGCCACATATTTCTCATGTAGACTAATAGATTACAAATTCAGTGCATTTTAAGAATCCACTTACTCAGCAGCTCATTTGAACCAATTATGGAAAAGACTGCATAAGACATAAAAAAGTTCTATGAACTGTTTTATTCCATTTTGCATTTGTCTACCCGTAACTGACAAACTGTAAAATCAATATGACTTATTGTTATTCATTCTGTAAGAAAAAACAAAAGACAAAAAAAAAATCAGATTGCAGAGAGATTGCAACTCACAAAACAGGGGCATTTCAAATTGCTTCCTTAAACTAAGCATACCAAGAAAAAATCAGATCTCATTCTCTAAGATTAGATGCCATTTTGTACAAGCATACCTCTAGACAAACATTGGGTTTTTAAAACAGAATTATGTAATATGGGTGATAAGAAAAAATAATAATTTAAACCATAACAAATAAAATTGATGGGTGCTATACTAAACACGTTATACCACTCCAGGAGAGAGTGACACCTTGGTCATAGCTCCAGAGGAAGTTTGTATGTTGCTTCAAAGAGGGAACTCAAAGTATCTTATCAGAGCATGTAGGACAGCTATAATTGCAGGAGAGAAATCCCAGGAGAGATATTGAGTTATTGTATCTGCAATCTTCTGTATTCGGCTAAAGCTGAAAATATAAACTTAAAAGATTGTTGTTGAAATTTTTTTTTATCAACTTGTTTAATATTAAGATTATATTATGCAGAACTGTGCAAAGCTGGGGTAATTTATAACATATGTGCTTTTCTACAACCTTAATATCTAAAATCCTAAAAATCAGTTTTTTAAATCAGGAATTGATAAAATACATTCCTCTTTCAATGTAATCTTCACGTTACTTTTTTCTAAATGAGGCGCTCCATAATATTGTTTTCTTATATCTGTGGCTGCACAATGGTGTGCATTCGATTAAATATCTTAATATCAATGCCAATTGCTAGATAGGAACAACTGAATGAAAATTTGTATAGTTTATGTAGTTTTATTTATTTTTTAAAATACAAATGATTGGAGGGGTTAGTTCAATCACCACTTTCTATTTGTGTGCATTAAAACCCATTTTCAAAGAATAAAATTGAAACTGAACTTCAGAATTATTATGTCTGATTTTAATGGAATATACCTATCTGAAATAAGAACACCACAATTAATAATCAAAATGTGTTTCCATTTCACAAACTGAGTAGATTTTAATAATATATTTAATTATGTGAATTTAGTAGGGAAAAACATATGAAAATACTTCTTAAAACATGTACTGCACGTATGTTTAAGTTTTCAGCATCAATCCACATGTAAAATATTAGCAAATCTGAATTTCCATTTTTAATATAGTTAGATAAATGTAAATTACAAGACTTAAGATTTATTTTATGTGATATTGCTGCATTTTTATTTCATGGCACAAGATATATGACCTGCACTATAAACCAGAATACTAGAAAATAGAAATTACCTTCATTAGGAAATAATTTAACAAAAATAGTTCATTCATAAAACTAAGGTAGAATTATTGTACTATATTTGCACAGTACAGGGCAGAAGATCAGTTTTGTGGTTCTAAAATATAGTACATATATTTATAACATATATTATATAATAGACCTTAAGGGCCACTATAAATTTAGCCATAAAATTGTATTCCAGTGATAAAAGAGTTGATAAAATGCAGCATGAACAAAACCAGGAAGTGATTGCCAGAAGAAAAGAAAATATTCAAAGGGACTGCCTTCACCCAACACATGTCATGAATGATAGAGATGGGGGGAAACAGGAAACTCCTACAATGGCCAAAAGAAACAGGGATAGGAACAAAGCAGGATTATGTACAGATAAACCCATTCAAATGCCCTGTAAATTCTTAGCATTTTAGCATAGTGCTAAAGTGCTGAGGTTTCCAGGGCAAGGAAATGTCTGGATTAATGCAGTTCAGTAAGTAAAAGCAATCAATAAAGTTTTACAGCTACCTTTGCAGAATGTCTGTTTACATTTGAAATACTTCTCCATTCATTGATTACTCAAATTTAGTAGAGACAAGACAGTGACATAAATGTTCCCTCACTACTATAAACCTTGGACATTTTGCAAGACTTTCACAGTTTGAATGCTTAGTCCAAAATGTTGAACACACTCATGCTATCAATATTGAGACAAATCCTTTACATGGCAATAAGGAAACATAAGCAACTGCAATTTGTTCAAGGGCCAGCAATAGCTGAACTAGCCCTTACTACACATATTCACACTGAATAAGAAAATACAATAAATGAATCAATCTCCCACCTCTGCAACTATTAACTAGAAACCCTTTAGCATATCAATCTCTCAATGCTTTTAAAAAACAACAACCCTGAGAACCCTCCCTAAGTCTCATTTCCAATCATGAAAGCAAAAAGAAAGTTCCTGAGGAAGATAGTGCCAAGTTACTATGAACTTTCTCCAGGACTGCTGACTAGAGATGTAGTACTACACGCAAGATTTGCTGCTACTAATTCTGATAGGGAGAAATGGGCCTCTGACGGGGACTAGAAATAGCCAAAAAATACTGCAAGCCTGCTATTTAGTTTGCCACATACTGGTTTCTACAGAATAAGTTTAAAAGCAGGAAGCACCAGTAGGGGAAGAAATAATAAAGTACTTCCCTTGAATCTTAGTTGGACTTTAGGAACCCTTGATAAGGAGCCCCCTGCTGTCCTGCTAAAATGAATTCTGCAGCATGGTCCCCAGAGCAAGCAGGCCAACACATTGGTTACTAATGAACCAAGGTTAGCTCTAACCAAGGTCAGACTTGTACTTCTTATTGAATGTAACTGTAATGCAACTTTTGATAGCTGGATTGTGTTAAATCTTATTACTGTATGCAGCATGACCCATGTTGCACAACACCCTCTTAACAAAGGAATTGTCATTCTGCAGCAATATCTTTACCTCTGTTGTTTGCTGAGAAATCTCCAATCTTAATAATATTGTTAGCAGATCAGACGACTACCCAAACTATAAAAATCTTATTAAATCTACTTTTTTTTTTTTTGATAAGTAGCTTTTATGAGTAACTTTATTTTTCAATGCCCTAGGCAAATACTTAACTGAACTTATTTTTGCAAAGCCTCTATTACCTGACTTTGGCTTGTTAAGTATGCAGAAATGTTTCCATTGCCATAGCAACATTGGGTGAGCATTTATAGGTGTGTGTGGTTCAGCTTTGAAAAAAAAAGATGTTTAAGCTGATGATATAAGGAATGAAATGGCATTACTTCCGTTCATTTATGAAACATGAAAATAGGCTTCAGATTCAGACTGTAATCGGGTTCAGAATTGAGTTTTTCATTATGGCTGAATGCAACCTTGCTCATAGTCCTGGATTTGAAGGACAAGGCATAATATGATCAATCATTCTTAAAATAGAAGAATCATTATTTCAATGGTAAAATTATTTTAGCACAAAAATCACCTGACATTGATGTCATAATAAATTTATTTTTCCCCTGGATTATTTTTGCTATCTCTTTTTTAAAATATGGAAATTTACCTTGTTAAGTTAGCTGAAATCTATACCTAAAAGAGTAAGATTGTTCTAATTAAAGCAGTTTTCACAAGACAGTAACTCCAGCCTAATTATTTGTGGCATCAAACAAGAAAGACTGTAAAATGTAGTTTCCAACAATAAAAATAATCTTCTTGTTATGTCATTAAGTTATAGTGGCTAAAATGAAAATAAAACATGTTTGTCAATTCACTGTGGCAAGGGCACGGTTAATTTAGAGAATCTGTTTTTTTTAATCAATCAGAATAGAGCTGGAAGGGACCTTGGAGTCTTCTAGTCCAATCCCCTGCTCAAGCAGGAGACCCTATACCATTTCAGACAAGTGACTGTCCAGTCTACTCTTAAAAACTTCCAGTGATGAAGCACCCACAACTTCTGAAGGCAAGCTGTTCCATTGGTTAATTGTTTCCATTGTTAGGCAGTTTCTCCAACCATTGATAAAAATGGATCCTATTTCTAGCCAAAGGAATAGAAATGGATCCTATTTCTACCCAAAGAAGATAGAAGTATAGGTAGTCCTCTCTTAACTTAATGACTGTTTGTTCAGCAACCGTTTGAAGTTACAGTGGTGCTGAACAAAGAGTACCTACGAAGTTATGGTTGCTGCAGCACTCCTGTGGTCAGATGAACAAAATTTGAGTGCTTGGCAGCTCGCCCATACTTACAACAGTGGGGGCACTTCCACTCGCCGTCCACCTATCTCCTTCTCATCTCTGTCCTTTGGATGTCTTGTACAGTGGCACTCTTTGTCTGCAACAGAAAACTGAGGCTGAACTAAAGGCCAGACTTATAGCAGTCTCAGCTCACCAACACAGCCCCAGGCCTCTACTTCAGCCGCAGCTCCACCAAGGAGTTCTGTGCTGCAGCCATCTATCCCAGTGCTTCAGCGCAAAGCCTTCACCACCTCCTCAGGCCCTGCTGCTTTTTACCGTCGTTCTCCCACTGCTGGCAAACCTGCCCCCATGTAAAACATCTGATGGCTATGCCAGGCCTTCTTCCCAAGAATGCTCACACCGTTGCCCAAATAATGTTTGGAGAATTTTCCAAATCACATGCACCCATCTCACAATGCTTTGGAAGGTTTTTGAAGTCTTGCAAAAAAAAAAAGGCCACATGAAATGCAAATTGGTGCATTGCATTTCATGCTCATGATGCTTTGAGAAGATGAAAAAGATCAGCTGGGTGCAGCAAGGTTGGTGAAGTGCAGTGTGGTGGGTGCTTTGTGTTGTGACAGGTGCTACAGCACAGGACGTAAGATACTCCGTGGCAGCAGCACTGGGGCTGACGTAGAGGCCCAGGAACAATGTTGGTCAACATCCTGCAGGAAGGTAATGACAAACCACTTCCATTGTGTCATCAAAAAGAGTGCTAAAGACCCTGTCCTGCCATCACTGAAGAGTACTGTTGTGTCAGACAACCAAAAGGAAAGAGATGGGAGGGATATAGGCAGGTGAGGGGAATGAAAGAGGAGCAGACAAGGCAGTCCCTTACCTTACCGAGGCTCAGAGTTGAGAGAAACCAAGCTGGGAATGGTTCGGGTTGGATTTCCACCTAATGATCAGTGGGATTCATTTAACAGTGGCAATGGAGACTTGTTGCTAAGCAACACAGTAACTTGATTGCACACTTTACGACAGCATTGCTTAGCAACAGACATTCTGATCATGATTTTTATGAATTTTTTTTTTATAAAGAAGAAGCCAATGGTCTAAATGAAAACCTGAATGAAAGACTTATGCAACAGTTCTTTTAATGATTACACTCCAAGGATCAATATGACAGATTAATGCTTTTTGAAAATTATTTATTTTAATTCCTTTTAACGAGCCAGAATGTTTTAAACATGACAGATTGAAGTAAGAGCAGTTTGCTCTTTGCTTTTATTTATTAAACTTGCTCTAAGAAATGAAAGAGTAATAGAAACAGTTTTCCCAATTCTTTTATTTTAATTTCAATGAGAATGAATATCCTTCAGTTTCAACAAATAGCAGCACTAGGGCAATCTTGGGTGATCCTGAAACAGTTAAGATGAACAGTTAAGTCACACAAGATGAATGTCTGAATGGGAGACTATTACAAAATCCTTACAAAGTTAACAAGATTGGTAAAAACATCCCAACTTTGGCAATCCACTTCCATCATTCCATCAAAAAGGCAACATGGTTATGTTTCTGTTGTCAGGATTATGCTTTGCTGTGCAAGGCATTCAAAAGTATTCATGTGAAGTAGAAGTATGCAACACTTAACTAATATGGCAAGAAAAGTCATAAAATGGAGCAAACTCACTTAAGAAATATTTCACTTAGTAACATAACTTTTGGGCTCAATTGTGGTCATAACTGGAGGACTACCTGTACTACAAATTTAAGTAAAACTGAATACTTAATGCACAGTCCTATCAATATTCAAAAGTAAACATTACAATATTCAATGTTGTTAAGAGATATTTGGAATTGCATCTCCCATGGCAATTGAAACCATACTGGGCTATGTGGCCACTCTAGTTACTCTTTTCCATTAAAAAAAAGAAGAAATATTTAAATGTGGTTAAGTTATTATTTCATATTTTATACCTTTATAGAAGGTATTCATAAGACTCTTAGCAATATCAGAAAAAAATGATCCCATGTAACGTCTTGGTTTTTTTTGAGAGCTACTATAATGCAAGGAAAGCACATTTCAAATAAAAAAAGTAAAAATAAATGGGGTTTATGTAGGAATGTCATTGTTTTCATCCTGTAGCTGAACTCTGCTTTGAATGCCAAATTTATAAATACCAAATATTCTTTAAACTGGTATGTATTTAGGTGTTTTTCAGATGCAAATTTTTATAACATAGTACTAACTTCAGCAGGATTTATTTCAATTAAATATTTACAAAGATGTTGAAATTTTAAAATGTATCACATCTAATATAAATGTTCCTTTACAATAATTACTACACGAAATGACATATATTGATGCCATTTATAACCTGCAATTTATAGCCTCAGTTTCCTTACTTCAAGCTAACAGATCTTTTTTTTTCATATATATTTTTTTAGGCTTATACTGATTTTAGTGCTATTTATCTTTTAACTTTCCTCTTTTCTAATGTTCATGTTCTTTTCATGGCAAATGTCCTTTTTGCAACTTATTGACTAAACCTTTTTTCTGAAGACATCTTGCAATAGCTGCATTAACAATACATACCATAAGATTGAGTTTTCCTTATGTATTATTAGGCTTATATGTCCTTAAATTTTAATGTTTGATTTTTGTAATGTATATGTATAGTATGTAAACTGCCCAGAATTATCCTATGGTAAGATGGGCGGCCAATCAATTTAATTAATAAATTAATTAATTACTAAATAAATAGATAAATAAACAAACAAACAGACAGAGTTAAGTAAATTCTCTCTCCATATAATACAAATTAATAGTCAATATGGATATATGTGTGCTTGTTTACTGCCATTATAGAATATTTCATTTGTCTATATCACAAAAAAGGTATACTGATATATTAAATGTGATTTATACATATGCTGCTATTTATTCTTGGAAGAACTTTATTAACTATGCAGATCTTTATATTTTAAATCTAAATCTTCATACAACCTGTGAACACACAAAATGTCAATGTGTATTAAATTTCATTATCAATGAAATGTCTGCAATATAAACATTTTAGTTCTTCTGTAAATGTACAATAAACACTTCTTGAAAGTCATGTCATAATAATAGCTGGATCGTAAAATGCAGAAGCATATATGTAGGCCATCAACCCAGGGGTGCATCTGGCAAAGCTACATTAGTTCCAACCTACAACAGCAATTCAAATAGCTGTCCTCATTGTAACATATTTAGTTCTTTCGTTTACCTTCCGACCCTTGCGTGATTCTGAGCCAAATCTTCCCCAAGTAACGTTAACAAAGCATATTGGACCCTTAATAATAAAGTCAGACTTTCTGACACATTGCAAAGTCAGAGAGCAAACTCGATCGAAATGAGAGCAAGATCTGTCCTTTCACTAATTGTCAACCATATAAGATGAACAGTAGACAACCAGGTTTATGTGAGAACAAGACAACAAAACAGTAAGTTTCAAGATTTTTGTTGAAAGAATAGGGAGAAACAGTTACAATTTTACCCTCTCATTCATAACCTAAGAATAATATACTTTGGTAATAAAATGGTTTTTAGGAATAAAGTCTGAATGAATTAGGATGGTAGTTTGGGACAGCTTGAAGCGAAAGAAAGCAATGAAAGGGGTGCTGCTAAGATGGATTTATAATTTAAAATATTTTTCCTAAAATTGATGTTGTTCCTTTACAACATCAATTATTCAAAATCAATAGTCCCATTTTAACGTCATAAGCAAAAGTATTTAGTTGATGTGCAGTTTATCGGAAAATGTTAGCTTCTAATGAATCCAATGGCAGAACAGTATGAAAACTGCCAGTACTATGATCCTTTAAAGCAAGCAGTATTTTTTTAAAGAAAATCACTGCTATGATCTGGATATTTAAACAAACAATGCAAGCTTGAATTAGTAAGTATTTGTCAATTCTGTTCACATAATGCACAGCATTATTCAACCATAAAATGCTTTCTCTGGCTGAGTAAAATGCTCTGGCAGTTCTCTGTTGTTTTAAAAAAACACTCGTATAACTATAAATAAATAGCCAGAAAAGTAAAAATAAAAAATATGCTCACTGGAAAATATTACTGGCTATTCATGGCGAATTCTTTGGATGAAGTGTATACACATACACTTTTATTATATTAGAACCTAATTCTGCTAAACTGTGCCTACTAGAATATTTAATATTGGTTGATAATAGATATGTATTTTAATATCAAAGTGCGGACAATATAGATATGTGCAATTCAATAGAATATGAGCTTTTGAATACAAAATTTATGTGAATTAATATTAACGACAATCATTGATTGCCACATTTCAGGGGGGGAAAGCGGTCTTTTTAAGTATGGATGAAATAACAACTAACAACCTATAGCACTTTTAACTATAATATATTCTGAAGAGTCAGTAGAATATGACCAACAAAATAATGACACATGAAGGTATCCAATCTGACAACAACCAAAATAGGATCTTCTAGCATTTTTTTCTGCTATGGTACATCTGTATGTTTTAAGAATAAAAGTGCCACTAACAAAAAATATATTCAACAACATATTTTACATTATAATCGTTTTTCTGTCCCAGAATTTCAAGTGTTGGTCAAAACATTTATGCTTATAACATTCCAGCTTATTGAAAATGCTTCACTGACAATTGAGAGAGCCATAAACACAACTACGGTATCTATTACATTTTCATTGCCAAATATATTAAAATAGGCTGTATATAGTACATCAGCCAAGAGCTGCAGAATTGCAGTCAAGCATTTTAATTCTTAATTAACAACTCTTTAAGCCACTTTCATGCAACCATGAACCATTTTCATGCAATCTTAAAAGTGAAGCATATACTGGAATATTCTGCACTTTAAAATAAAGAGCAGCAACCCCCAGTGGCATTACTGTTTTACTGATATTGCCTTAGTTTTTTTTCTTTTCAAAACATGCTACTTTCTATGCATTGCCAGAAAAATTAATGCTGATGTACATAATAAGATGTATTACCTTCCTCAAAAAAATAAAAAAAAAAAAAATCAGGTTTGATCTGGAAATTGTTCCATGTAGACAGTGCACTTCATTGTGAATGGCCAGCCAGGTATTTTATGAATGGAGTGGATCACGTGCTCTCAGCACTTCCCGAGCTGATATTTCCCACATAACAGTGTCAACAACCAGAGAAGCAGCATTTTTCAACACAAAAAACCAGAGAATCCTAACTCTTGTACCGATTAATCATCTTTTTCTACTATTCTACAAAAAGCCCACTCCCTGTCAAGCAGAACCAGCAATGGCAAACGTGGCGAAGGTTTAATTATTTTTTTATGAATGAAAACTGTGGTATGCAAATTAGAACAATTCACAAAAAAGAAAATATGGCGGCGGCGGCTGCTTTCCTCGCAGTTCTAGCAGTATTGCAACACTTCACCTTATCAACTAGCTGGGTACAATGTTTTGTACTTTGTCTACTGCAGTCTAGGTCCAATCCCGTCGTTTTAGTTTAAGAATAAAGCACATAATTAACAAAAGAATGTTTTGACTGACATCTTAAAGGATTATTGTTTTATTCGGAACAGCATCTGCAAGTGACAAGTGTCCCTTCCCCACCCAAACCCAAGAATTATGTTTAACATTTAACTACCGCAGAGATTTGGGGGCTGGGGGAAGAGAATTACCGTTACCGGAAGAATGCTTTTTCATAATTCGAACTATATCCAATAAATGATATCCATTCCTTAAAATAACAGTAACTATTAAAAAGGTAGGTGTCATAGGTAATGTCAACATTGTTCATTGCCTAAAAGAATTTGGCAAGTTCAGGATCTGTGACAAGGCTAGCAATAAATATATTTATATATATAGATAAAAGATGTGGCACTTTGCTCTCAACAAATGTTTTGAAAATTGCTATTCTGCAAACCCTTGAGTGCTACAATACTAAAAACCGCTCATCTGGGAATGAACTCAAAGGGGCTTACTTCCGATTAGAAATTGATTATTGTAAATACGCTAAACATCCTCTTTATTCCAATTTCTAGTTAATGGAGGAAAAGTCTTAACAGCTCATTATAAAATTAAGCTTCAGGGGAAGGTTTAACAATATTTATACTGACTGACTCATCCAATAAAAATTCAGGGCCAGTTTCCTACAGGATGAAGCAGCTCCCACACTTTACTCGAAATATAAAACATACACATGAAGAAGAAAAAAAGATTAATCAAGAGGCGGAGTATAGGCCATTGCTAATCCGGGATAAGCATAAACATCTCCCCCCTCCCCTCCCCGCCATATCCCAGACTGCCGTGACTTTTCAAAAGCAAGCGAATAAAAAGAGATTTCCTACAGATAAGTAGGCAAAAGACAGACATTTCGGCTAGAAGAAAAGCTGCAGGGCAACGGGGGCCAGCAGGGAAAGAGGCCGTCCTCTTAATTCACAGTAAGAGATGAAAGGCAACTTACTCATGGTTAGAATTCGCCGTCTCTTCGTTCATTTTTTCCTCACCGAGATCCGAAACCGGGATGGAGCAGCACCGACGCGGCCAGGGCGCAGTAGGAGCTCACCAGAAGCCCCACCATTGTTAAACCCCAGATCTAGCCCCCCTTCGCACCCTTCTGCCAGAATGGCCTCAATCCTTGAGCGGGGTTGTGGGTGGGAGGGGTAAAACAGCAGCCTTCCTCCAGAGACTCCGACTGG
>JANHFT010009533.1:267110-279484 GCA_032467955.1 Pseudoxenodon macrops
GTGTATAAGACGCACCCAGATTTTAACCCTCTTTTTGGGGGTAAAAAGGTGCATCTTATACTCCGAAAAATACGGTAGGTTCATTTATTATTCTTTTGTATATCTGAGGCTATTTCAAATCAGGGGTGAAATCCAGCAAGTTCTGACAGGTTCTGGAGAACCGGTAGCGGAAATTTTGAGTAGTTTGGAGAACCAGCAAATACTACGTCTGGCTGGCCCCCAGAGTGGGATGGGAATGGGGATTTTGCAGTATCCTTCTCCTGGAGTGGGGTGGGAATAGAGATTTTGCAGTATCGAACTGGTTCTGTAGAGTAGGTAGTAAGCCGCTGGTGATGTCTGTGGACTGTAGTAAGCCGCTGGTGATGTCTGTGGACTGTGAACTGCGGACACCGCCATCTTTTTTTGGGGGAATTTTCTTTTTGAAAAAAAAAATTGAGATTTTTTCTGGATTTTTCTTCTTCTGTGCATGAACAAAAACTGAGCCTCCGGCACTGAGAATGTGTCGCCATCTTGTTTTTGGCTTTTTTGGGGGGTACTTTTTTGTACTTTTTTTGCACTGCGCATGCGCATGCAGCCACGTGGTGCGGAAGGAAGTGAACTGGTAGCAAGGTAAGTTAGAAACCACCCTTGATTCTTGGCCAAAAAGGCTGTCACTAACTGCTTTTCTTAACATGTGGTGTGGTGCAGTAGAGCTGGACAGACGTAAGATAGATGCTCTGAACAGTAGATTTAGGCAATGTGCCTGATTAACAGGCTGCAGGTTAGAGTCAGGCTATTTTTGATCACAGATCCTTTGAAAGTTCACTAAGCTTGTGACTAAAACTAATACAACTGACAGTCATAAATGTATAGGTGGTAGCATAACTATGGTTTATGCTGCAAGGGAATGGGCATGCTGCAGCAAGTTGTCCTAAGTGGAAGTAGCCTGTGGAACAGGCAGAATGGTGTTTCTCAGAAAGAAGTATAAACAATACAGTGTATATTCACACCTTGTAGAAGTATTGGAAAATATATAATGTATCCATTGGTGTAAGATCAAGCAACACATAACTAATAGAATCTTCACCTTCTGTGAAGAGTTTTGTTTTTTAAACATAGGTTTAGGGCTTCTTCAAAAATATGCTAAATCAAAATTTAAAATCAGGTATAGCACTCTTTCAAATAAGAACTAAACGTGTATAAAAAAGGAACTCATGTAAGACTTAATTAACACAATCAGACTGTTTGCAGGCACATGCCTCTGCAAAAGTCAGATATTTAAATTTTTCCTGAAGTCAAAGGGCCCAGAAAGAGTGGAACCCCGTGACCAGAAGAGAGAATAGATGTTCTATCTATCAAGGTTGTTTCATGATAGTGTTCATGACAAAAATTGTGTCAGAGAAGAGAGAAAACACTACTTTAAACCAGTAGTGAAATCCAAATGTTTTTACTACCGGTTCTGTGGGCATGACTTGGTGTGTGTGACTTGGTATGCGTGGCTTGGTGTGCGTGGCAGGTGAAAAAATATTGCAAAATCCCCATTCCCTCCCCACTCCTTTGGGAAGGATACAACAAAATCCCCATTCCCTCCCCAGTCTGGTCCCAGCCAGAGGTGGTATTTGCAGATTCTGCCAACTACTCAAAATTCCCCTTAGCGATTCTCCAAACTACTCAAAAGTTCTGCTACTGGTTCTCCAGAACCTGTCAGAATCTGCTGGATTTCACCCCTGCTTTAAACAGCTAAATACGATGTTAACCTTTCTCAGGTTGGACATCATGAGGACATGTCAGATGAAAATGACTACCATGGCACATTTGTGTCAGGGATCATGAGGATGAGCCCTTAATATGTAAGAAGAGAAGAAGTATGGTATCTGCAGTGATATCTGAACCTCAAGAATTGTTCATTTATGCTTAACCACAGACATCTCATGAATGAGGGATGAAAAAAACTTCACCCTAACTTCTGTAATCTATTTCCTGCTTTTAAGATCTGTAGAAAGCCTGGAGCAAAAGCAGAAAGTTATTAAACCCTCCACTAGACCACATCAAATAAACTAAATGAGCTTAAAGAGTACATTAACATCATGAATAAATAACAGAGATGTGCCTTAACTCTTTTCTGCAGTTAGTACTGATCAGACAGAGTAAAGAAAAATAGGACTTTGTAATGCCATGTTAAAAATTCTTTCTTGGCTGTTGACAAAGTATTCACAGAACTAAAATCCATTTGATCAAAATAGAAGGTACAAGTTGAGCGAACATTTAAACATGAGATTTCTGAAAAAGTTAGGGTTGTGATCAGAGTAAAGAAGTTTTCCCAAAACAGCAAACTTGCTAGTGAGCAAAGCAAAAGCTAATTAGGAATTCTGGGAACTCATGACCAACTTGTCTGACTGCAAAAGGTTAGGAGATAATGGAATATTGTAAGCAATAATTCAGCTTTGGTAGGATACTACGCTGCATTTGATTTCCATATTCTTCTTCAGATAGGGAAATTTGTTTATGAAAAAGTCTATAAGCTCTTGCTGTACAAATGAAAATAATAATTTACAAAAACTGTTGTTGATCTTTTGTAGCCAAACAAGTGCTAGGAATCTTAACTGGACAATATATTTGGTTGATATCAGATGTTAAATATTCAATTTAGATCACAATTTTCCATTCAGAACAAAAAGATCTGAAAATTCAATCTGATCTGTAACAATCTAGTTTCATTTGACACTACATTCCATAATGGATTGAAATCCCAAAAGTGCTTTTTCAAGAGGCAACTGGACTTTCTGGGACAGTTGCCTCTTTAAAAATTACCTTCAGGACAACCATAACCTAGATGTTTGAGAATCTCCATAGACATTTAGCAATACACTTTGGGATGAACATCCTTCAAATGTTGAGGGAATATGAATGGATTTCCAGAACCAGAAAATCCAGTTGCCTTTTGAAAAAGCACCCTTGGGACAACCATAACCTCGATGACTGAGAATCTCCATAGACATAATGGATGGAAACCAACTAAATCTGTTAACAGAGAATAAGAATACTTAAAGAATTGTGATATCACAAATACAATTCAGTTCTGCTGTATTGTTCCTGCTGCCAATCTAAGCTAAATACAATACAGTACAGTAATACCTTCATATACTACCTTCACATATAAAGCAGCAAATAGCCTTTTTACAGTCTTCCATAAATGTATCCATCTTGTCTGCATACTGCATTGGTTTAAGTCTTGCAAGATCTGCTTTTTCAATCATTTCAAACTTCTTAAAATTATACCCCTTTATAATGGGGTGGTGCCTCATGACTGATTTTTAGAGTCTTCTACTTCCTCTTTATAGGAATCTTTTCAAATATTCTAAAAGAATGTAGAAGGACACTAAAGAAGAATCATGTTGCATCATTGTAGTAATAATAATTATTTCTGTTATTATTGTAGTTGTATTGGCTAGAAGGTAAACTTGAAATTCAGAACAAGTTAATAAAATAGTAGCAGAATCATTTTCTGGGTAATTTTAATGCTTTAAAAAGTACACTCTCCAACCTAGTCTTTTTATCTAACCACATAGCTACAGGGTACATGTGACTGAAATTAACTTAAACCATTCTCTCATTTAGATAAATAATTGACGGAACAGATCGGTTTTTGATCACGTTAACTTGCTTCACAGATGTAAAACTTTCAAAACCAAAAGCTATCTCGTGTGCAGACATATAATGCTATCCAGATCTGTGCCATAAAATGGAGAACATTATACAATAGAAGTTCAAACACATTAATATCTATCATTTAAATGTGTGCACTACCAATAACATGCAATTATTGTCCTCAAATAATAAAAATATCCTAAAATCCAAAACAATTAGTATCAAACCATGGTTATGAGCTTCTCATATTATAAAAATAAATACTAGGAATAATATTAAAAACACTACTATATCTGAGATGGCCAAATAGCAATTTGTGTTTGTCTGGAATCCCCTAAAACATTTATTTGGCTCCTGCTATCCTTGAAAAATTTAGATAATGTATGACAGAAAACAGATACCTGGAATCACACATAAGAAAAATAAAATGCTTCCAGGGTGTAAAAATAATCTTCAGATAATTTAATTTGCTGCACTAGCTCTCAATTTGCTTCTAGCTATAATTCAAGATGCTGATTCTTACCTATAAATCCTCACATGGCATGGGCCTAGGATATTTGAGGAACTGTGTTACTCTCATTGTTTTTCCTGATCCCAATAAGTCAAGGAGAAGGGATATGCTCTGATCCCATCAATCATGGATTGTCATTTAGTGGGATCCTTGGAGTGTGCCTTTTTCATAGCTGTGTCTGCCCTCTGGAACACCATGTGACCCACGATCTGACTGGCCCCACTCTGCTTAACTTTCAAAAGCTTTGAAGATCTGACATTTTTCCAATCATGGGGGGTCAGGAGAGTAATTGGGTCTATGTTGCTGATGAATTGTGTTTTCAAGAGCTGCTTTGTATTAGTTGACTGACAAAGTTATTTGTATGTATATGTATATATTTATATTGCTTTTTAAAATCTTTGTTAGTCATCCAGGTTTACATTTGTGACTTTGGCAACCACATAAATTAAACAAGTATATTCATTCACACATGCGTTGTGTGTTGATTGATTCAAGTTACAGTAGCGTTAATTCTTAGCAATCACAGATTTTGTCCATGGGGATGTTGTCAGGGTTCCAAGTAATACACCCATAACAAACAAACTCCGAGGCATGTAGATTCCTCAAAGAATAGTTTTATTGGATATACCATATTGGCACAGGCTGGTGAAAACCAACTCTGAATGTTCCAATGGTTTTCACCCAAACAATCAGCCACATGGTCCAATCAAGGTTTCATCCAGTTGCCTGGTACTTTATTCCTTCTCTCTGACCACTTGTGGAAATGTCCTTGGTTCCCAGGAGAAAGTATTTTGTTTTGGCTACAAACCCCAACTATCTCTATTTCCCCCTCCCTATTCCTCAGCTCCATTGTGGTAACACTGAAGCCTCAAAAATGGCTTCGATCAGATCAACTTCAGGGTTGACAGATGTTTTCAAAGCTAGTATTTCAGCTCTTCCAAAAGGGTGTATGAATAGAGTATATACTCTCTCTCTCTGTGTAGATTTTGTAACTAATGTGGAAATATAATTTACCTAAATGTTGTGCAATTCCTAAGTACTTTTACATCTATAAATGTAAAGTTCTTAACACTAGGTGGTACAGATTGCCTGCCTGGCATCCCGATGTAAATCTGCTCCCACTTTGGCCTTCAGATGAGGCCCTAATATATTTCCTGCCTTTCTCTGAATTGTAGTTAACAGCCACAAAGTAAGGGCAGCATCAGGAGTACAGTATTGCCAAGCACTACAATACAACTATACAGTAATGCAAGCACTAAGTGTTGGCTATTGAAATGTCCCAGGAATTAATATTCCTTTCTTTTTTATTGTGACCTGCTCCCTCTGAATGAATAAGCCATTGCAGTAAACTCCTAGTAATCCCTGTGGACAGCAATGTGGTCTAGGCCAGAGGCAGTGGGCAAATATATGGGGCAGCAGCCTCCTCTGAAGCAGGTTGACTAAAAGTATCCTCCAAGTCTTTCCACAATCGGAATTAGCATCATGGTTCTGCCATCTTTTTTATATATATATAAAAATATATATATATATATTTGCTTCAGTCTGTTTGTATCTGGTAACTTTTAGGCTTGGTTTGATTGAACTATTTAATACTTGAGGGTTCTGTGAGGAATTAAGAGAAACATTTCTTTTAAATACAGCCACTCTCCTATCACTATAGCTTTACGTCTTGAACAAGAGTTCTAGTTTTTTTTAAAACAAACAAACAAACAAACAAAAATTCAGTCTGAAAAATTTGAAAACTCTTGAATAACAGGCTATAGATTAGATTGGAAAGTAAAATTATCTGTCTAGCTAGCTCTGTCTTCTAGAAGCAGGCAATGGTAAAATCTCATTAGGCGTCAAGGCTGATTTATCAACATCTTTAGATGTCGATTTGTATACAGTCAGGAACTTTCTTGGAATTCTTTTAATAATTTGTTTTTCATGTTAATTGTGACTGATGCTTAATATTGGTTCATGTTAGTTTTTGGAGAGTTAATGTCATTAATATCAACAATGGAACTGAAAAATGGGAGAGAAATACTTAAATAACTTCATTATTTATTCAAAACGATATATGTTAAAGAAAGGGGCAAGAGGCTGGTTCTGCTATAAAATATGCTTCCAGAAATATTTTTATTTTCCTCTTTTAATCTGATATAATTGTTCTGTTATTGACAAACTCTTAGGAAGAGGAATTGTGGTCTAATCATGGACTTAGACATTTATTAAGACATGGCAGAGACTCACACATCCTCAAAGGCTTAAATTTGGGGTGTTTGGATCAAATGAAATTTCACCAATGTTATTGTACATATTAATAAGGGCCTGCTATTAATGTACTCTCCACTGGCACTTTTATAATGAAAAATATATAAGTATAGGTATTTATGTTTACCACTATCCTAAATATATAATTTTTTTGTACATGGGAGCCATTCTGGACTAGTGGTTAAGGTTAGAAGCTGGGAGACTGTAGGTTCTGCTCCTGTCTTGGGTTGGAGAGCTGGCTGTGTGACTTTGGAACTGTTACCTCATGGGGTGGTTGTGAGAAAAATTGGGGGAGGAGAGAATATTAGATATGTTTGCCACTTTGAGTTATCTATATAAAAAATAAAAGCAGAATATAAACAAACAAACAAACAAAACTATTTCCCCAGTTTTACCATATATACTTGTCAATATAAATTGACCAGGAAGCTTTTTAAAATGCAGATTCACTTGATATTCTTTTTAATTTTTAGTTAAATTTCCTCAGTGGAAGTTACGTTGTATACATAATATTGAAAGAACTTTCAATTGTCAGGGGCTTAGTTCCAATTTCAACTGCTGTTTCTTAAGAAATTTTGATCAGCGATTGAGAGACAGATTATTGTGTTCCATTTAATACTGGTGTTTATGTAACTATGAAACTAGTGAATATGCATTTTTGCTTTAGCAGGAATCAGTATTAAATCTTTGCATCCATAGTTAATATGAGTTCTTAATGATATCATAACAAGCACAATAATTCTCAACAGGAATCAAATGTCAATGGTAATAAGGTTCTTCTGATGAAAATTTGGAGCTTTCCATTAAAAGAAAGAACCACATAAAAAGAACCTTTTAACTATACAGACTATATCCACTTATGATTACTTGTGTACTTTTGCTCATCAGATTCTTAAATTACAGATGAAGCATTTGGGGGGAGGGGTGTAGCATGGTTAAAGCAAGGCTGCAAGCCCAACATGTCATAGTCTGGAAAAAAAATGAAAGAAAATGAGCATTGGAATTTAGTACAGAAAAGTGTTCATAGATTTTTTTTTTTGTTATGAGTGGTTTTTCTTACTTTATAAAACAATTGGCAATTTTTCCAGTTTGGTTTCCATTGTTCTTTTCAGACTAACTGACACTGAGGTCAAGTAAACTTTTCACATAATTTTCACTAAAGGGGAAAATCAAGGTAGTTTTTCCTGTCTTGAATTGTTACTTGGAATCTTAGTATTCAGAAGTTTGCTTAGCCTAATGTGTACATCCTGAATGTAACTCTTAGTTGGGAATGTGAACCACAGTACTTACTGTTTACAAAGTACTCCCTAGCTTGGAGATTTTATCTTACCAAGAATAATGAGAACAGGCTTAGGGTCCACCTGTGCTTGAGTTCTGTTCATGGAATATTTTCCCAAATGTGCCAAAATTTATTTTAACATGTTTGGAAAAATATGCATGGAAAAAGAACAGCAGTGAAAGAAGTAAAACCAAAAACAGAACAGCTACAGGAATTGAAAATATGATTTCTGCATGAAGAACAATTAGAAGATAGCTCCATAGAGTATCACACAGAATGAATGGAATGTCATGCAGTCTTCCTATATGGAGGCCACATGGTGCTGTCCTAGAAGTGGGCATCATTTTGGAAGCAGCCACAATTCTCCGATTGCAAGAATAGTGGCTTCTCCCAAAATCAGCTCCCATGAAGCCTTCCTATATGGAGCCTACCCATACACAGCCTCTGTATAAGAAGGCTGTGTATGGGCAGGATCAACTGGTTCTCTTTTCCAAAGTCAATCTCAGAGATGAAACTTTAAAAATGTGTTTTATTTTATTGCTATTATTATGTCAAACCCTGAAAGTATTTTCTCAATTTCTTTTTCAAATGCACATAGAGAATGGTTTGGCTATATTTCCTGAGAGATTTCCAGGTTCTTCTGGATTCCCGGCAATACATACACATTATTCTCAGAAACAGATGTATAAATTGATTGCACATTATTAGTTTGAACATGGCAGCAATTTGAACAAGTGACTAAAGTAATTGAAGCAAGGAGACAGCATTCAATATTAATCATTTGAGAAATAGTTTTAAGGAACTGGTGCTTTGCACACTTGCTTTATCTGTCCTTTTTTGTAAGTAGCCTGAGGTCTTTCATTCTGTATTGTTCTCCAGATTTGCTGGCATAGTTTGACCTTTAGTTATTCTTCCTATTAAATTTCCATAGATATTCCATCAATTCCCATGGCCTTCCAAACTGATAATGATTGAAGTACTGATAAAAGTCCAGTACTTCCAGTACCAGAGGCTCTTGTAAAATGGGAATAGCTTCTAAGGTATCTTGTGTGTTCACATCCTTATTGTACAATAAGTACTTTTTGAAGATCAAGGGAAAATTCTGTGTCTGCACCTTATTTATCTTCAATATCTTGCATTTGACTAGCTATTTCATTGTAAAAATCTCTTTTCATTTTTTTAAACCACAAGAATATATAACAGCAGATGCATTCTTGAGCTTTTGATGTCTCTGGCTTATTTCTACAAAAATCTGTGGGAGTTTTGCCTTTCACATCCACAAGACAGGCTGAAATCCAAATTAAACTTTTTGAACTTGGAAAATAATCAAACATTTCACAGTTGCCCATATTCTGCTGTACTTTTTTTGCTTATAAACATTATAAATAGAAGCTTCATTAATGGGCTAGGAGTTAACCTCACTCCTGCTATCTTTCAATAATAAAAAAAAGTTTAAAGAGGAATTATTTCCTCTTTATTCATTTTACTATTTTTTTTTACTACCATTCATTTTACTAATGAGTCAAACTTCCTAAAGCTCCTTCACAGACGGAAGGCATTATATCTCCTGATATGCCTCTAAAAAGAAAGTAAAGATGACTGAAGGACTTTTTTGATTGATATACAAAATATAATATGTTAATATATGTTTTCAAAATGTTGAAGCAGTAATAATAGCTCTTGTGAAAGACCTTCAATCTTATTTGTGGCTGGACCAATGTCAAAACTGTAGAAGCTTTAGAACACTAATAATGGATTGGCTGTGGAATAAGGTTTGAGAGCAATTGGGCACTCCTTAGCAATGAGGCAGAAATCTTTGGCAGGGAGAGGTTTCTCCTATTCTTCTCAAACTTTAGAGCTTTCCTCTCCCCTATGAAGTTCCAGGGCCAATGCAAATCATTCCCTTGATCCTCAAGGAATACTTTGCCTGTGGGACTGCCTAAAATCTACTGGACATGTAGAATGTTCACTTGGCAAGAAGCAAGCAGGATCAATATAGACTGTCCTTTTGGTTTTTTAATCACTGGTGTGCTGCTATTCTTTTATAACCCAGTTAGTGCTAGGCATATGAACAGGTATCTACCATGTTTATTAATACACATTTTGGTGCCCCACTTCATTATAATATGCAACATAATGTTTCATTGTTGTGATATAAGACAAATGGATGGAATCTGTTACATTTGTTATTCTTAAGACCAGTGTGGTGTAGTGATTAAGGTCAGATCAATTGTATTGGACCACAATTGATCTAACCAGCTGGTTGTTTGGGTCTACTCAGGGCCATGGAAGCCCATTCATTCCCTGTCAGTTCAGACCACCTCTTATTTCGAGAAAATTGGTGGAATAGTGCTAGGTATGCTCCTTTTGGTACCTGAGAAACACAGAATATGAATAGAATGAATGAATGAATGAATAAATGAGCGAGCGAGCGAGCGAGCAAGCAAGCAAGCAAGCAAGCAAGCAAGCAAGCAAGCAAGCAAGCAAGCAAGCAAGCAAGCAAGCAAGCATACCTGAGAAACACAGAATATGAATATATTGAATGAATGAATGAATAAATGAACGAGCAAGCAAGCAAGCAAGCAAGCATTAGTATTTCGGTTTATAACATGAGCACATGAGAAAGGTCACGTAACATCTCAGTTCCTGGAATAACTTCTGCCCCAGGTTAGTGTTTGCAAGTGACACATCATTTGTAACAGATATTTCCCTTTAGTTTTAAGTTGAATCTTTATATTAATACTTTGAAAAACAACTTTGCACTGTTGTTAAACATATGGTCGATGTATTACCTACATTTAATTATTGTATTTGGTCATTACAGTGCAGTATATTGTTTTGTGAAACAAATAATATAGCAATTAACGTTTGTAAATGATAGCACATATTTTAACCAGTTTAATATTAAATGGTTGCTAAAGTGGAACATGGTTATGAGCCATTTCATCCCATCTTGCCAAAGGAATTATGTCCATGGAGGATGGAAGCAATTTTCTCTAATGCACTTTACTCTTTGGGCTGCCTCTCCTCCTCTTCCTCCTCTTAAAAAAATAGCTAAATGATTTTCCAAAAATTGTAACAGAAATCATAGGCAATCAAATCTGCTCACTGTTTTGTGTGAGTGATATCTTTCCCTAGATAACCCACTGATTTTGTGGGAGTGTTATTTGGAATCAGAGCCCATGTATTTATATCTATTATTGTTACTGAAATTTAAAGCTAAACTCTTTCAACAAAACTAAAGGTTAAATAGATTTTTTTTGTCACGCTTGTTATTTGTCATTTGAAGTGGAACTTACAGCCCACCTAGAAGCTATCTTTTGCATGGCTCTGAATGCATCCAGGTCCAAGTTATACAATATATTATGATTATCTCTTTTTTTAATAATAATATTAATCTCAGTCTTCCATACACTTATTATCCCCATTCCTAAGTGTCTTGTTCAGTTTGTACTGCTGATGTATTAATTTCTAATATGTCTACATTCTAGCCATTTTCTACTTTGTACTAAGTTGTCACATTGAAAATTATGCTTGTTACAAATTCCAAAGGAGGGGAATGAACTTGATCAGTTCCGTCTTGCATTTTTCTTCCCCCCCACTAATTATCCCACCCTGTGTTAAAACTAAAACGAGACCTCCATGAATTACTGAAGCAATATGCTTTGCTAAGGTCAAAGCACAATAATGGTACACAAGAATGAATTGTTCATGCAGATGGCTTTAACCATGTCAAGGATGCATAATTTTTTGGCTATAAATACAATGTTTGAAACATATCAAGATATAAAGAATTTTGAACTATTTGTGTATGGGGATGACAGTCCCTTCCCCATATAGCTCAGGAAGGATAAATATAGATCTGATTTTCAATTTGGATTACTGATGTATATATTTTTCAATATTTTAATTTTAATTTGATGGTTATCGCGATTTGTGGTTGCGTTCTTGCTTTTAAAAGAGAAACAAGAGAGAAGTTAATTCCGATGACACAACAGGTATAGCACTGAGGTACTGTGCCTTTTCTCCATGTGTAGATTTTAGGGCAAAATATTGTCTAGGAAAGTCAACATTTACTTTCATCATGGCTATTCTTTCCATCACAGGATGCACAACTGTGCCTCTTCCAAGCCTTGAATCTATCCACTGAGATTGGCAAAAAATTGCCCCTGAAAATTTTTAGGGAGAAAGTCAGGTGAAATAAAATGGGAAGCCATCATATTATTACACTTATTAAATTACATTTTATTTAAATTATATTAAACCAGACTTCATTTTTTGTCCTGGCACTGTCCAGCAATTTCTTGATGTAGTTCTTGGCATCCCATTCAAAGCCAAGCACAGTTCTCACTCCCAAAGCAGTTACACTCTGCTGCTTTGTACCAAGCATAGAGCACAGACTTCTTTGAGATCAGCAGAACATATTCTCCTTTCAGCAAGACTCTTTCATGTGTATTTAACACTACAAAGGATATAAAACTATCAACAAGATTTGATGGCAGGGTAGAATAGTTTTCAGAGTGAATTCGATTTTATCTCTATGTATCTGTCGTCTGGAAATCGGGGTGATAATCTGTGCAATCATTCCTTTTTTCTTCCACTTTCATCTGATTACCTCCCACAAATATACCGTATTTTTCGGAGTATAAGACGCACCTGAGTATAAGATGCACCTGAGTTTTTGGGGAGGAAAATAGGGGGGGA
>JANHFT010009536.1:6113-16407 GCA_032467955.1 Pseudoxenodon macrops
ATGTGTACTCTGACAACTGATGTTGTAAGCTGTGTGTGGGGAATTGGGGGGATAAAAATAAAATAAAACATGATTGAAAAAAAAGAATGACATTCCCCCCACGGGCCCCGCAAAGTCAATGTGGATGCGTGACCACGGTACTCTGGGGATATCCCACTCGAGGGGGGTGAGCGGGGCAGAGCTAGACGTGTTTCCTGGCATGGCCCACACATAGCTACCCATTCCATAATGTCCCGATCCAGCTGTGGCCACCACAGTCAGTCCGCTTGGTTGTGAACGCCTTGAGCTCATCTCTCTCCATTTCCTGAGGCCACCCCGTCAACACCCAGTTCATGACCTTTCTCAGCTCTGAGTCTTTGGCCGATTGCTCTGCAATGTCCCAGGATATGACTGGGCTGGTTGGTTCTATGTCAACGAGCAGAACCTGGGACACTGGGGCAGGGTCGACTATTCTTCTGGGTGTGGGCCAGTGGCTGAGAGCATCCGCGTGGCCAATGCTGCTTCCTGGCTTGTGAACTAGCTCATAATCGTAGCCCGCCAGGAATATGGACCACTTGGTGAGGCGCAGAGACAGGAATTGCAGAGTTTGTTTATTTCCTGCCAGCAACCCTAACAGGGGTTTGTGGTCAGTGATGATGTGGAAACTGCGGCCGCAGATGTATTAGTGGAAGCGCTTGATGCTTGCCACGATTGTGAGCGCTTCCTTGTCCAGCTGGCTGTAGTTGCATTCAGCCGGGGACATGGTATTTGAGTAGAACGCGACTGGGGCCTCTGTGCCATTGGGTAGGCGGTGGCTCAAGACTGTCCCTATGCCGAATGGCGACGTGTCGCACGTGAGCTGGAGGGGAAGAGTCTTCGAGTGCTGCATGAGGACACTGTCCGATGTGAGCAGGTCCTTTACAGCAGCAAAAGCATGCGCCTCCTTCGGTCCCCAAGTCAACGTGGTCGTCTTCCCCAGCAGTCAGTGGAGCGGTTCAGCAACTGTCACCTTCTGCTTAAGGAAAACAGCATAAAAGTTAAGCAGCACCAGGAACACTTGGAGTTCCATCTTATTCATTGGGGCGGGGGCTTCTTTTATGGCCTTGAACTTTTCCTCAGTGGGGTGGATGCCCTGACCGTCTGTTAGGAAACCCAGGAACTCAACCTTGGGGACCCCAAGTTTGCATTGTCCTTTTTTACTTTAAGGCCCTTTGACTTGAAACGACCAAGGACTTGTCGCAGTCTCGCCTTAAGTTGCTCCCGCGATGTCCCGGAGATGAGGACATCGTTGAAGTAGGGCACCACCCCGGAATGTCCTGTAACAATTGCTCCATGACACTCTGGAACGGTCCTCCACGCTCACCCCAAACTGGAGGCAGTTGCATTTAAAGGCGCCTCTGTGCGTGACTATGGTCTATGGGCTTCTACGGTGGCCATGTCTACCGGCAGCTGCTGGTAGGCTTGGGTGAGATCCAGCTTGGCAAAGATGTTGTTGTTCCCCAGTGAGTGCAGTAAGTGTTGCACCATGGGAACTGGGTAGGCATGGGGTTGAAGGGCCTTGTTTATGGTGCCTTTGTAGTCGGCACACACCCTTAAGGAGCCATCCGGTTTCATGGGAAGGACAATGGGGGTTTCACATTTTGCGTGGTTGACAGGCTCTAGGACACCCTGGCTTATCAATTTGTCCAATTGTTCGTCCACCTTCGGCCGCAATGCAAAGGGGAATCGCCGGGGTTTTAGCCTGATCGGGGTGATGCTGGGATCTAAATTCAACTAGATGGGCTTACCCCTATATTTACCCAGCGTCCTGTCGAAGACGTCCGGGAACTCGTCGAGGAGCTGCTCGAAGTCATCTGCCTTGATTTGATTTACGCGTTGAATCTTCACCATGGTGAATCTTCACCATGATGGTGAAGAGCGATCCTGTGTCGATCTCCATTTTGCAGGTCTTGCCCTTGATTAGGACAGATGCATAGAACTTCTTTGCATGTCCGGCATCCAAGTGACCCACAATGGGTTTTTATTGGAAGCTTTGCCAACATTATCTCATCTCCCAGTACCCTATACCTCTGCTGTAAATATCTTCACCACATCCATTGTTGAAGCAGCCTCAATGTGAGCCAAAATATAATTGTCAATTGTTGTCTGGTTAAGTATAATAAATCTGTTTTCCAAAATTGATCCATCCTCCCAGAAAAGTCCAATCCAAATTATTCATCATTTGGGTAAGTCTATCTTCTTAAGAAAGTCCAATTCATCAAAGTCCTTTTTCAGATATGCCAGCATGGACTTAAATTCCACTCCATCCAATTGTAGTTCTGGCTTGGCTGTGATTGTTTGCCTCTTTGATATTATCTTTAGTTGGTTTGAAACTGACAGCCAAATCTGACCCTAGGTTCTGCCTTGGTTTACCTTCCCAATAAGCAGCTGAGTTGGAAGATCATTTCAAAGCAGTTTATTAGGCTACCCTGATAAAGTGGGATCTTTCTATGAAAAAGGAGAGAGAACCTCGAGCCCCATATTTCACTCCTTTTTATAGTTAACACAATAAAGAAAATGCAAGAGGAAAGTTGATTGGACAGGATAAGAGTAAGCTCCCCTTTGCATAGGAAATCATTTACATGTAATGAAACATGTTACATATTTGCATCTTATAATACCACACATGTTAAATAAAATGAGGTCTGACATCAGAAGGGACGTAAATTGTAAGGAAAAAGGTTTGCAGTTCACAAAAGAGATAAACCAGACCCCAATTTGTACTAGCAATTTTTTTTCTTATCTGGAGCTAGTCTCCAGTTTTATCAGTTTAGGAATATTAAAAGCCAATAAACCTGAACATCTTTTTAAAAGAGAGAAAATAAATCAAATTGAAATGCAAATGTTGGAAGAAATATCCATCTGGTTCAGTTCCAAGCCAGGAGAAAGACACTGGAAAGATGGAGGCTGATTGGAAAGATGGTTTAATGATGAAGCAGAACCACTAAGCACATGGTTCTCTAGTGCAGTTGAACACATGGAGCCCTTCTCTTGGGTGTTGAACTTCCTGTTCCTGTGCAAGAACATGTATTCTGTTGGCAGTTGTAAGGGTCATAACTAGCTCTGTAGGTTGTCCCAGGTTTGGTTGAAGTTTGCTGGGTGATGTAATGCCCTTAGGAGATTGTGCAATGTGGTGAACTCTGCTACTAGTGGATTAATCCTATTATGTCCTGGAGAGTCATGTCTTAATCCCATCATCCTGGAGCTGAAGGTCTTTTGTTTTGTAAATAGGATGGCCCAGTCTCTCTTAATGGGCACAAAATATCTGCTGGGGGAGGAGAGTTAGGGCAGACCAGAACATTTTAAAAGTGAAATTCTGTAGTGAAATCCAATATAGATTTGGTCAGTTTTATTACTCAGAATGTTGCCAATAGGGAAAGCGAAAGTAGTTCAGAGCCAACACAAAAATAGTAAAGCAATGAAAGAAAGTTAACATTAAAATCCAGCAAGGGGTTGAACTAAATCAGCCTTCAACCAGTCAATTAACTTTTAAAAATAAGAATCAAATTAAAAGGAAAAAAGACATTGAAATGTGCAGTAAAAAGCCAAGGCAAGCTTAAAAAAACCAAAGAGCTGAGAGGAAAAATGGAGACCCGGACTTTTGTCTACTAGTAGGCAAGACAATGTGTATGTCATTTCATTTAATATTATTTATTTGTGTTGGTTTTGAATGTAGTGCTGCCAAGAGGTTTGGTACTCTGTTTGTGAATGTTGATGTTACCTCTGAGCCGCATGAGGTTTCTGCTCTCTGGTTCCTGTGGTATGTTAAACAGTGTGGAGGTACAGCCAGAATATTTTCAACAACCAATGGAGGCCAGGTGGAGTATACTGTTAATTTCTTTGCACTGTTATACATTGGACCCTCATGGCACTTCTCAATCTGTGCAACTCCTCCTGCCCAAAAGTTCTCTCATGGCACCCCATGAGTAATTAACGGAGTTTCCATTCTTTCAAAAATTAATTGAGTTGTTGAGCCTGGGGAATAATTGAAAAGTTGTGGTTTATAGATAGAGCACATATGTTGCATTCTAAAGATCTGTAGTTCAATTTTTGATGTTTCTTCACAGTTGGGGAAACCTTTTTGTTTAAAAACTTTATCCTGGGCTTGCTGAGAATGGCTGTGCAATGGATTTGCATTTATGTGTGCATGCACTTTTACTCAGACTTGATTCTTGGTGACTGCCTAGACAAACTTTTTTGGCAAAATTTTGAGAAGTGGCTTTGCCATTGTCTTTTCTTTTTCAGAAAGTGACTAGCCAGAGATAACCTGGTTAGTTTTTGCCTAAAGTAGAATTAGAACTCAGACTTTCCTATTTCTAGCCTAATTTCATTACACCAAACTGGCAGAAAACACAAAATGTGTTTCCTTGAAGGGTTGAGGAAACTGTCCTTTGGAAAGCTTTCTTGTCATTGCATGCATGTAAATATAGCACCAATTTGCTTTGCTCTACATTATCAAACAGATGAAGAAAGTAGTTTTCTTTTGAAAGTGATGGCTGCCTCAACCCTTTAAGAATGAGAACTTAATGCCAATATACTTTCCAAATGATTCATGTTACTACTTTCAAAATTATTATATATAACTATGTAAGTGTATGAAGAACGTGAAGCCCCTGTTTTATCTTATTTTATTTACATTATCTTCTGTTCTCTTCCCAGGAGAGGAAGTTCATTGGAGGCTCTGGACAAATTAGTGAAAAAATTATGGAATACCTGGGAAAACGAGTTAAATTAGAGAAGCCTGTAACCTATGTTGATCAGACTGGTGGAAACATCATAGTAGAAACATTGGACCATGAAAGATATGAGGTAATTTAAATATTTGAATTTTAAGATCTGTGTCCTTGTTTTTGTTCTTCTGAGGAAAAGAGGAAATGAAAGTGCTACACACATTCTTTAAAAGCAAAGCTATTAATTGGGTGTATTCCAATCACAAAAATGTGTTACTATGAGTAAAAACAGTCTGCATTGTCCCAATATAAGAACTTAAACGTTTTTGCTTCTTATTTGTGATGAACTCCAGTTTCTTTGCACCAATAAAACTATGGCCTTAGAAATCATAGTTCCACACAAGAACCCTTCTAAGCAACATGAAGTTATGGCTTGAGACACTTGTGGGTAACATATCAATTTGTATAAACCATGGTTTTTATCAGTCTTGGAAAAATGGCAAATATAAAAATGAAAATGAGGAAGGAATGCTTCTGAACGTTCACACAACCAGATGACTGCAAAGAATATACATCTTTACATTCCCCACCTTTCAGTCAGAATTGAAGAAACTTCTTGGATGAAAAGCAAAATGTTTTCAAGGAAAAAAGACAAGAAAATCCAGTTGCCTTTTGGAAAAACACATTTGGGACAAACCATGACTTGGATTTCCGTAGATAGTGCCCCATCCCATTTTAAAGAGATACTCCCTGAATCCAACAATACTGAACAATATTTATCAAGTACCTCTCTTTTTAGAAAGGTTGTTTAGAAGTGATCAATTTGCAGTTCCACACACACACAAACCTGTTTCCCTCAAGGAAACAAATTATCTGGAAAATTATCCATTTTCTGTCAGTTTCAGACTGAGATATAATACCAGAATAGCATTGATCACACTTATTGATTACCTTTGACAGGACTACTTGATCTCTCAGCAGTATTCAGTATTATTGATCATGATATCCTTCTGGACTGGGAGTTAGGGTTAGGGAGATGAGTTATTGTGGTGAATCTTCTCCTATCAGAGCCAGTTACACTAGGTGTTGATAGCATAGGGGAGAGAGATCTCATCCTAGTCTCCTGTTTTGTGGAGTTGTTTGGGGTTCTACCCTCTCTCCATTACTATTTAATATCTACATGAAGCTGTTTTGTGAGATCATCTATTGCACGGGTGTCTAACACAAGGCCCGCGGGCCTGATCTGGCCTGCAATGTGGTTGGATCTGGCCCAAGGGGCTGGCCTGGAAAATGTAAGGGGCTGGTCTGCATTGCTTTAGCCTTGTCCACCCAATTCCAGCAGGTGCGCATGCAAAGAGTAAACATTGTGGCCTCAGCCTGGTTTACCCAGTGCGAAGAGGAAACATGCCAGCAGTTTGGGGAGTGGCATCAAGCTGGCCACGCCCACCCAATTGGCCATACCCACCCAGTCGACTATACTCATCTGCCCCCCCCAGTCAACCACAGCCCTGATGTGGCCCTCAATGAAATTGAGTTTGACACCCCTGATCTATTGACATGAAGTTAGATATCAACAGTATATTGATACCCACTTAGACATCTTCACCCTGAGCTGACCAAGAGATACCATCAAGATTGTTTCATGGTATGTGGAATCCATGGGAATCTGAATAAGGAAGGTCAGGATTTAGTTTTTAACCAAAGTAAGACTGAGTGAGTTTAAGGTCTTCCAATTCTGGGGACTTCAATCTTTATTTCTGGATGAGGATGTGTGAAATTTGGAGGTTCTCTTGGACTCTCAGCTTCTTCTAAAACAGAAGTGAGAGCCTTGATCAAGAACTTTCCCCAAATTCATCTTGCACACCAATTGCTCCTCTTCTTTGATTAGGAGGCCTTACTCGCAGTCACTTATGTCTTGGTCACTTCTTTTATAGACTATTGTGGAGGTCGGCAACTTGCAGCTCTGGAGCTGCATGCGGCTCTTTGGGCCTTCTGCTGTGGCTCCCTGTCAGGTGATCCCACCACTGGCTGGCCCCACCCTCACCCACCCCTCCCCGTCACTCTCACCTGACCTGAGAAGGTAAGGGTGATGGCGGGGGATGGAGAAGTGGCTGGAGCCAATTCGCCGGCGTCTCACTCTTGCTGGAACTTCTTCCAGCCCTTGTTGGTGCTGGGCATGCTTTGGTCACTTGCTCTCCAGCCCAAGACACTGGCCCAACCCAGCCATGGTCGACGCTGGCATCACTAACACGAGGGCTGCCTAGCTGGGAATGGGATCCGGGAGGACAGGATGACAGAAAGGGCTGAGTCTGCAGCACCCAGCTGCGCCTTTAAAAAGTGCACAGGGACTTTCACTGCCTGGAGCACACTTTTTATGAAGGAGGGGAAGAGCAGCTGCCACCACCACCGAATGCAGGAAGTGAAGAGTTTTGGCTCTCCTGCACAGCTCAGCCAGCTACTCTGAGCATGCAGTGGGAGCAGTCTCTGTTGCCGCCTCGTGATCCCAGCCCAGGAGAGTATCCTGCTTGTGTGTGCGTGTGTGCGCACACGCAAGATAGCAAGATGAGAGAGAGAAAAGGGGAGAATTCCCTTTTCTCTCTCATCTCCCCCTTGTGTGCACGCGTGTATGTGAAAGATAGAGAGATGAGAGAGAGAAAAGGAAATTCTCCCCTTTCTCTCAACTCTCTATCTTGCGCGCACACACATACACAAGGGAGAGATGAGAGAAAGAAAAGGAAATTCTCCCCTTTCTCTCAACTCTCTATCTTGCACGCACGCACATACACAAGGGAGAGATGAGAGAAAGAAAAAGGAATTCTCCCCTTTTCTCTCTCATCTCTCTATCATTGCGTGCGCGCGTGCACACCCACCCAGCCACAAGCAGGATACTCTCCTGGGCTGGGATCAAAAGGCAGCAACAGGGACTCCTCCCGCTGATGCTACTGCATTTCACAGTAGCTGGCCAAGCTGTGCAGGAGAGCCCAAATTCTTCACTTCCTTCATTCAGCGGTGGTGGCAGCTCCTCCTCCCTTTCTTCATAAAAAGCATCCTATGGGCAGCGAAAGTCTCCATGCAGTTTTTTTTCTATTCTATTCTATTCTATTCTATTCTTTCATTACAATATCTATTCTATTCTATTCTATTCTATTCTATGTGACAGCTTTCAAATACTGGAATACTGCTGTCATGTCCCATCGAGTCCTTTTTTCCTCCAGGTTAGACTTCTTTTCTCTAAAGTTCATTTCTATAGACTAGCCAAACCCAAATCCTGCAACCGTTCTTCAAATGTTTTACTCTCCAGCCCTTTTTAAGGACCTGACTCAGCTACCTTCTCAAGAAAGAAAAACTCTTGAAACAATTCACATTTCAAGGTGCAAACCATTAGGCTAAAGTTTCCCTAGAAACCCTCCCTCCTTGATACCCCATGTCCATCAGTGTCCAGTCACATGGCACAAAGGTGTTAGGAGAATCTCCGAAGCTGAAGGGTGAGAAGAGTTCATCTTCAGGGCACTGTGACCTTGGATACCTGCCCAGACAGGTGCAGAGGGAGTCACTGCAGATGGTGTGAGCTTCCTCTCCCTTTTAGCTCCCAAGTAGTTACAGCAACAGCAAAGCAAAAGAATGCAAACTATGTGGCCCACAATGCTTCCCCCTCCCTTCCAGAATGGCAGCATTCCCATAGGGATCTGACATCCTTCGGCCCCCGTTGAAAAAGGAGATGTGCACCTGAAAAACAAGGGAAAGGGAGGGAATAAAAGAAGGAAATGGTTACGTGGGTTTATTGTCTGTTTGTTTTCTAAGTCAGAAGAAATTCTATGGAAAAGATGAAGCTCTGGAAATTAACTCTTTTATCCCCCCAGATGTCTCAATGCTAAAAAGTAATTGGGTGATCCTCTAGCTGGGGGGCGGGGCAACCAAGAGCATTCAAAACAGCCAAGAGTATAACTTTACTGAAAATTCCATGGGGGTACAGAAGTGGAAAAGCCAATTCTAACAATTTCACATGCAAACAGCTTAGGAAAGCTTCCCCTTTCCCCTTTTCTCCATTTCTCTAGCCAATCAGTTACATTTGCATTGTTTTGGTACAGACTCATCATCTTGGAGTTTTGCAGCTGAAGACCTTGGGGTGCTGGATCTGTCTCAAGATTTAAGCCAGCAAACCTGCATTCCTTCAACCTCCCCAATAACCCCCCCATGCATTCCAATGCATTCCCTTCCCCTTCCACTCCCATCGCTGATATCTGTTTTTGAGTGGGGTTTGCATAGGGAGCTGACCATGGCTCCCATGTTTCTGGAACCTTGGACTGTTGTTTTGGACTCTGGACCTCAGACGTTGCTTATGAACTTTGGACCTGCCACCCTGTCTTTGGAATTTGGGATGGTGCTTTGGTTTTTGGAACCTTGGACTTTGTTTTGTGGGTTGGGATTTTGGGAGCAGTGTGTCTTGTCCTTATGCCTGGTGGGTCAGCCTGAACCCAGTTGGATTGATGGAATGGGAGTACAGAGAGGGAAAATGACGTGGAGCTTTGCCAGCCCCATTGGTGAATTCTTGGATGTTGTGTAAGTGAGTAATAAACTGACATTAACTAAGACTTCCCTTGTCTGCATGACTTGGGTCAGAACACAAACAGAGATCGTAGCTCCCCATTGAACTAGATGAAATCCTGACCACTTCTTTGAATTATTCACATTCTTTGGGATACCATCAGCTGCACATACTTTTTGTGAGTTGGCTGTTGCAGAAAATGAACATTCATACCACATTGAGACATCTCAGTGAAGGATCTGGTTAAGTGGAGATGTCCCTGAAACACTTCAAAAGGGGTCTTGATTTCAATGTCAGCTCGCTGGGAGGTCTACACAGACCAACACCATAACAAGGACAAGGAGCAGAGCATTGCAAGAAGGTCCCGTTGCTTGTCTATCAAGACACTCTGGGATACACTTTAGCTTCTCTTGACCTTTTTCTCCCTGTAGGAGGACATCTACAGTCCTGGCCCTATTCCTTCATCATCCTAATATGCCAATGGTCTGAATTCCTTCTGTTCCCCATAACCAGCACTAGCTGGAATCAGCTTCAGAGAAAGGAAAGAAGAACATAGCACCATCCACCCATTCCTCTTACTCCAACAAGCCCAGAGGTTTACCATGGGAGATGGTATCCTTTCACAACAACTGACAACTCTGAAAACACAATTCACAAGATAAACACACCAAACAAGCTTTTCTGGCTCCAAGTAGTTGTTAGTCAAGATTCCTGTAAAGTTTAAACTTCAATAGACGTTTCATACCTATTTTTTAAGATCTATGGCAGATGTTAGTTTCTTATTTCATCCCATGCCATGAGGTTTAAATAAAGCAGTAAATTAATAAAATTGTTCATACTTACTGGGTAGATTGTCACCTGCCATCCTGCTTTATTCATATTATCCAAACAAACTATGGGTCAGAGTCCATCTTGGGTTCAGGTGCTCAGTTTCAGGTAGGCCAAATTCCACCTGAACTTTGACCCAAAAGTCCACCTGTTCCTTGGATCAACAACAGACTTCTGGTGTATGAAGAGAAGCTATTGCTAAGTGGGTAAGATATTGGTCTTCCCTGCAATT